>PVKA01001973.1:0-134181 GCA_004027165.1 Ctenomys sociabilis | reverse complement strand
AAATTAATCTACATCATCACAGATCTGTATCTTCTTTCTAGGAGTACTGACACATTATTCTTACATGAATAAATACGCAACATCATGAGGCCGTAGGGAAAGGGAAGACTGTTTCCAATCTAAAAACTTTTGCAATAATTCATTTGCTTCACCAAATGTAGAAATCTTATTTTTGTCTGACCACAGTTCCAATGATGACGGCACAACCGTCACTTTAAGTTGTGTAAACACCGAATTTATAAGGTTGATCACTTCCATGACTCTGTTTGTTACGATCATGCTGTCAGAGCCTAGATAATCATACAAAGCTTTGTCCACCACAACATGCATTTCTAGATAGAGAGGAAATATGTCTGGAGCTTGTGATTCTGCTTTTTCATCAGGAAAAATGATATAGTCCATTGGTTTTATTTTCATGTTTCTGTTATTTTTCTTAAAAGTCCCAAGTTCATTGGTTCCATTCCCTAACTTATAAAGCATATGCTGAAAATCAACTGAAGATTTCAGAGGCTCAATTCCATAAGAAACATTCTCAAACTGCAACATTCCCCTCAGTCCAGAGCATGTGGTCAACGTGGCAATAGAATTTGGATGTCCTTCGATATATCCTTGATAATAGCATTCAGGCGGGGCCCGACGCGGCCGGGCGGCGCAGGCCGGCGAGCAGCAGCGGCAGCAGCAGCGGCAGCGACCGGCGCAGCCTGCAGTCACTCTTATTGACTCACAAGAAATTCAAACTCAGTGGTCCCTTCGGGCTAAGTTAGGTCTATGTACAAATTACAGACAGAATGGAAAGTGGAGGCAGAGGAGGAAGGAGAGAGATGGGGAGAGGGAGAGAGAAGGGGGAGAATAGTGTTTGGACAGGATATCCTGTCTGCTTCTTGTACTATGGATAACTATTAGGAAGATAACAATGTAAAAAGTATTAATTACTGAAACTGTACTATAATTCAGTTTTTTAAAAAGATAGGTATACAGCTACATTCTCTTAATTCAGTGAATCAAGGGATCTGCTCTAATAGTGTTTGTAAATAGCATATCATATCTTCACCTTGTAGAACAAATAACCACTAAGAAAACAATATGCAATGTATTAATTATAGAATCTGTTCTACTAATTTTATTTGTAGATCAAATTTGTAAATAACAATGAGACAACTTTGTTATTTGTTCTTCAATAAAATTATGGAAAAAACATCAATTTTTTTATTGTTCTGCTAAAAAACAAGAAGGGGAGACACAGAGAGAAACAGAGAAAGAGACACAGTGACAGACAGACAGAGACAGAGACAGAATGAGAGAGATAGACTTATGTTTCACTCGTAATGACTCTTAATAAGCAAAGAGCAGGAAATGTGAGCAGGATGATAAATTTGGCTCAGATGGCATCTCTTAACTACTCCACATCCAAATCACAGAGTAAGGATCCTTCTCGAGTACCAGTGGAACACTGGCCACTACAAACCAAATTCTGGATCCTAAGAGCTCTATCAATAAATTTTAAAGGATTCAAATCACATAAATTGTGGTGCATATTCAAAATGGAACTAAATTAGAGTCCATAACTATGAAAAGTTCCTAGATGTCTGAAAATCTAGACAACACAATTTTAAAGAACTCAAGTCAGAAACTATAAAGTCGTGTGAAATGAACAAAAATGCAATGCAATGTATCAAGCTTAGTGTGGTAATGCTTAAGGGGTGCTCAGGGAACAGGCACGGCAAAAAGTGTCCAACATCATAATCATGAGAGAGACAAACAGTGGCTCCAAGGTGACAGCATTTCAGCCCAAGAAGAAGGAATTTCCTCAGAAAGCAAAAAACCCCACAGAAAACCAAAACCAACCAAACACAACACAATAAATCCCGGGGAAGACTGTGAACAGGGCAACTTCCATATGTTGTCATTGGGATCTGCATCATATGAGCGAGATGGGTAATGCTATAGAGGATCCACAAGCTATTTTAGAACCTAGGTTAGTCGAACAATGAGGTAGACGCCTGAAGGAAAAGAAACCAGAGGTGGGGACCCCACACTCTCATCATCACGGGCACTGTTCACTGTAGTCAAGATGTGGAATCAAATTTTGTGTCCACCAATGCAAACGTAGATCAATATAGCTGACACCCACGCCAGCTCCTCAGGTTTGGACATAGGAAAGACAGCATCCTGTCATCTGAAGCCAGAAGCTATTATGGAAAGTGGCGTATGACAGACACAGAAAAAGCGAACTCTGTGTAATCTCAAAGTGTGGAATCTGGAGCATTCAGCATTGTGCAAACAGCAGAATTGTGGTTAACATAGTCTTGGCAAGGGGGAAGTAAAATTTATGTAGAGACTTCAAATGAGGCCTCAGGCTCAGTCAGAAAGGGTGGACAAATTCTGAGAACCTGTTACTTCTAGGGCTATAATAACTAACAATAATGAAGTGAATAATTTAAAAATTGTAGAGTATTTTTATTTTAAAGAGAATAGAAAAATAATAGATAAAACAGTAGAAATGATACACAATTTGAAAAAAAGATGCTAGATATTTAATAGTGGATGTTGTATTGCACATTTATGTCTTCAGTGTAGCTCCTCAGATCACAGATATCAGCATATAAAATTAGTCAAAGTAAAAACCTTAAACATTAACTGCTACTTAAAAAAAAAAAACTGATGGGGCTGAGGAGATAGCTCAGTAGAATAAGCACATGCCTGGCAAGCACAGGTTCCTGAGTTCAATCCCTGGTACCACAAAAAAATAAAAATAAAATAAAATAAAAAACGAATGGAAATTAGCACTGCAATCATCTTAGCTATCCTGTGTATATACTTACATGCTTTTTCCAGTTCCTTTTCCCTTTTTCCTATTTTTCTCCTTTTGTTCCTCTAATTCATTTCTTATGTTCAGCTTTTTTCCCTTTTATTACACCTATTGTACCTCTCAGATTTTATTTGCTCTTTGAAATTCTTACACCAGGGAGACAATCTGTTATTTACACATGTGAGTCTGATTTATTTCAATTATGAATACACTGGGCTGGGGAGATAGCTCAGTAGAATAAGTGTTTGCCTGGCAAGCACAAGGTCCTGAGCTCAATACCTGATATCGCAAAAAAAAAAAAAAAAAAAAGAAAGAAAGAAAATTATGAATGTAGCCTGTAGTTGTACCTATTTACCTATAAAAGCCTCAAGTTTATCTTTTTTCATAGCTGAGTGATACTTTATTGTATAAATAGACCACATCTTTTTTATCCATTCCTCAGTTGATGGGCATTTGGGTAGCATTCAAGATTTGGCTATGACAACTTGTGCTGCTACATACACGAGCACACATATAGTAGCACTGCGGTATGGTGTTTTCAGTTTTTCTGGGAAAATACCCAGAAGGGAAAAAGCTGGGTCGAATGGAACTTCTAATATTGAAGAGTCTCCACACTGATTTCCCTAGAGACTGTACCAGTATACACTCCCACCAAGAGTGTGAAAGGGTTCCTATTTCCCCACAGCCTCTCCAGCATTTGTTATGTGTTGATTTATTAATGATAGTCATTCTTTCTGGGGTGAGATCTCAGTATTGTTTAAATTTGAATTTCTAAAATGACCAGGGATGTTGAAGATTTTTTCATGTATTTATTTGCTGTTTTGTTTCTTCCTCTAAGACATGTGTATTCATCCCAGATGCCCATATCTGGATTAGCTCTTTAAATTTCAGGGGCATGATTGTTTTTGTTTTTAGTTATAATATATTCTCAATAAAAGTGCTTTTTGTGAGTGATTGTTGGCTAAGACTTTTTTTTCCCGGTTTGGATTATCTTCTCAGCCTGTTGATGATTTCTTTGGATGTGCAGAAACTTCTCAATAAGGTGAGATCCCAGTTCTTGATTGTTTGAAGTATTTCCTGTGCAGTTTGGTTTTGGCTCATGAACTCTGCCTACCCCTATGTCTTCAAGATTTCCACCTACTTTCTCTTCCAGTAGATTTAATGTTTTTGTTTTAATGTTTACATCTTTAATCCACTTTCACTTTAGTTTAGTGCATGGTGGTAGACCTGGATCAAGTTTTAGCCTCTGGTGTGTGGAAAGCCAGTTGTACCAGCACCATTTGTTAAAGAGGCTATCTTTCTTCCAGTGAGCATGTTGGCCACTTTGCAAAAGATAAGGTGGTTGAGTGTGCTTGTAGTTGTGTGGCCATCTTCTAATCTGTTCCATTGATCCTCAGGTCTGATTTTTTGCCATGACCATGCTGATTTTATCATTTGTTGTTCTGTTGATATGCTGTGTTACATTTATAGACTTGCATGTGTTGAACCATTCCAGCCTTTGTAGTATAATTTCAAGCCAGTGATTGTAAGGCTGCCTGATGTGCCTGCAATGATCAGGATTGCCTTTGCTATTCTAAGTCTTTTCTAATTTCAAATAAATTTTGGGAGTGCCTTCTCTTGACCTGAAAGGTATTCTGGTGGTATTTTTTATAGGGATTGCAATCTGTATAACAATTTTGAGAGTTTGGCTATTTTCACAATGCTAGTTTTTCCTATCTATGAGCAAGGAATAACTTCATTTTCTGAAGTCCTCTTCAGTCTCCTTGTTCAGAGTAATGTAATCATCACTGTATAGATTCTTTAACTTCCTTTTTAGGTTAATTCCTAAGCATTTCAGTATTTTGGATGCTAATGTAAAGGGTTTTGTTCCTCTAATAATTATCTTAGTGAGTCTGTTGTTTGTGCAATGGAATGCTACTGATTTTTGGGTGGAGACTTTGTATCTTACAGTGCTGTTCAATTTGGTTGTTAATTCTAACAGTTTTTTGATATTTTTTTCCCTCCACATAGAGTTATCTGTGAATAATGACATTTTAACTTCTTCCTTTCCAATTCATTTTCCTCGTACTTAACTCTCTTCTCTAATGGCTCCTGTTGGTGTTTCCAGAACTATATTAAATAGGAGTAGTGACAGTGGACACTCTTATTTTATACCTGATGTTACTGTAAATTCTTTCAGGTTTTTTTATGTGCATTTAGACTAATGTTGGCTGTTAATTTGCTTTAGGCATTTTTTTCTAATACGATTGAGACATAGGCCATGTGCTCTGATTTTCTGTAGGGTTTTTTTTTTTAAATCATGAATGAGTGCTAAACTTTGTCAATATCCTTTTCTGTGTCTATTGAGATGAATATGTGGGGGTTTTGTTGTTGTTGTTCTGTTGATATCCTGTGTTACATTTATAGACTTGCATGTGTTGAACCATTCCAGCTTAGCCATGATGAATCCCACTTGGTCAGCCGTATAATCTTCATGATGATTTGCTGCATTCTTTATGGAATATTTGTGCATCTATGTTCATTACATTGGTTGGCCTCCAGTTCTCACTTTTGGTTGAGTATTTCTCTAATTTTGTTAGCTGTGTAATACTTGCCTCCAGGAATGAGTTATGGAGAATTGCTTCTTTTAAAATTTTATTGAAGAGTTTGTGGAATACTGGCATTAAATCATCTCTAAATTTCTTGTATAATTTACCTTTTAATCCGTCAGCACGTGGGCTTTTCCATGATGCCAAGTATTTTATTGCATTTTCAATATCATTGACTGATATTGGGGTATTCAGAATTTTTGTATCTTCTTGTTTTAGTTTTTATAATTTGTACCTTTCTAGCAATCTGTCTATTTCTTCTGTGCTTCCCATCCTGTGAGAGTAAAGATTTTCAAAATAGGTACTGATGATCTTCTGAATTTCCATAGCACTTGCAGCAATTTTACTCTTTCCATTCCTTATTAATTGAATTTCAGATTTTTCTTCCATTTTCTTGATGAAATTGGATAGGGGTTTGTCGGGCGCAGAAAGGAAAACTCAGACACACCTTGCCTTCTTTGTGGAAGGGGAGATCTCGCTTTATTGCGGAAGCACAGCAGCTTATATAGTATAGCTAAGCCAATCATCAGCAGTCACATATTAGCATACAGCCAATCCCGCTCTGTTGCCAGGCAGCCCCCTCATTCTGTCCGGATCCACAGACAGGGCAGGGCCACACTCTACTTCCTGTTATTCCAAGGCGGAACCCACAAGGAGCGCCAAGCTGTTACATTGTTACCCAGGGATCCCGAGCTGCTGCTTGCACGGCTCCCAACAGGGGTTTATCAATTTTATTTAACTTTCAAAAGCAAAGTCTTTGATTTCTTAATTCTTTGTGTTGTTTTCTTCGTCTCAATTGCATTAACTCCTCCTCTGATCTTTATATGTTCTTTCCTTCTTTGAGCTTTGGGCTTGTTTTGCTCTTCTTTTTATAGAATTTTGAGGTGCAGCACTAGGGTATTTATTTGTTCACTTTCTGTTTTCCTAATGTATGAGTTCATGAGTTCATGAGTTCACCATTATAAATTTCCTCTGAGAAGTACTTTCATTGTGCCCCACAAATTCCTGTAAGTTGTGTTTGAATTTTACTTAGATCGTAGATATTGTTTAATTTCTTATTTAATATTATATGTGTTCCATTGGTTGCTGAAGAGGATATTTAATTTTCATGTGTTTATGGAGAGTTTGAAGCTTCTTTTGTCATTATGTTCCAAGTTCATTGCATTCTGATCAGATAATATGCATAGGAGAATTTCAGTTCTCTTGCATTCATTTAAGCATGGTCTAGTATGTGTTCTTTTTTAGAGAACATCCCACTTGCTACTGAGAAAAATGTGCATTGAAATGTTGTTGGGGAGAAGACTCTGTAAATGTCTAATAAGTCTATTTGTTGAAAGGGTTGGTTCAGTTCTGCTACCTCTTTGCCACTAGTTTGTCTAGTTGGTCTTTCTCTTTGAGAAAATGAATTATTTAAGGTCCCTTGTGGATATTGTTATAGGTCATTTGAGTTTTTTTGTCCTTTAAAATTTTCCTTATGGAGTTGTGTGCTCTGTATTTGGTATATGTATAATTATGATGTTATCCCTCCCTCTTGAATTTGTCCCTAGCAAGTATATAGTGATTTTCTTTATCTCATTTGGTCCTTTTTGGTTTGAAGTTCTCATTATCTGTGGACCAAATAGCTAACCATACTTTTTGAAGAGTTATTGGCACATGGAATATTGTTTTCCATCCTTTGACTTTCAGTCTATAAATTTCTGTTTGAGTTGAATGTGCTTCTTTTATAAAGCCTATTGTTGGATTTTATTTCTTGAATCATTCTACCAGTCTGCTTCTTGTTATTGGGAGACTGAGATCATTTTCACTGGTGGCTACAAGTGATAAGTATTGGCTGATCTTTTTCCTGCCTTGCATTCCCTACTTTCCCCTCTGTTTAATTATTTGCTCTGCTTGTTGTGTTCTTTTTATTGCTGTTCTTGAAGCTGAGGTCATTTCTTACACTTTCTAATATATCTTTCATTACTCTTTGTAGGGTTGGTTTGGTGGTTATGAATTTCCTTTTTTGTTTTTTGTCATGGAAGTATATTATTTCTCCATTAAATTTGATAGATAATTTTTCAGGGTATATTGATATGAGTTGAAAGTTGCTTTCTTTCAGGACTTGAAAGACTTCACTCCAAAATCTTGACTTGATGGTTTATATTGAGATCTGTGATTGTAATGGGTTTTCCTTTAAAAGTGATGTTTCTTTTCTCTAATAGTATTTAATATGGGTTTTTTTTTTTTTTTGCACTGAATTTCTGGCATCTTGATTATTGTATTTCTGGGTGTAGATTTATTTTTTTTATGTTATTTGAAGTTCTCCATGCCTCACTTACTGTATGTCAGGTTCTTTCCCCATGCTTGGGATGTTTTCTGCTATTACTTCAGCAAATACTCTTTTTACACCAGTGGCATTGATTCCTTCCTTTTCATTGACACCTATCAGTATTATGTTGTTCATCATTGAATCATCTTGTAGCTGTTGAATTATTTCCTGTATTTTTGTGACTTTTAAAACATCTTTCCTTTCCTTGTTGGTAGGTGTACCTATGTCTTCACTGTTGAAAGTCTGAAAATCTACCTTCAGCTAGCTTTTAATAGCATTTTTAATTCCTGAATATCTCTTTGAATCTGTTTCATGAATCTGATTTCTTTACTGTATTGTTCATTTAAGGTTTTTAACACTTTTCTATGTTCCTCTATTTTTTCTAATAATGTCCCCTTTAGTTATGCTCAGAAATTCTTTCATTATGATTGTTATTCTTTTTTTTTTTAACCTGAGCGATTTTTTTTCTGGTGTGATTTCCCCTATGCCCATCTAGACTTGTTTCTTTCCTTCATTTGCAACTATTTCAGAGATTTCAGGTCTGTACTTCTGGTTTCTCTATGCTGGAGTCTCCTGGACTTGCTCTTGGTGGGTTGCGCACCTGAGATTGCATTTTGCTCCTTTTTTTGGTCATTTTCTATTTCAGAAAGAACTCTTTATTTTGATTTCTGTGGTAATCCTTGGGAAATTTTGATGGCTGGTAGCTGCATCATTACTATCCAGGCTCTTTTAGGAAGAGTCTGTTCCCCAGGCATATCTTCTGTGTGTTGGAAATTCCTGGGCTGCGTCTGTCCTGAGATCCTGCCTTCACAGTTAATTGAGAGTGAGATGTTGGTTTCTTTTTTTCTTTTTCTTTTCTTTTTTTTTTTTTTTTTTTTTTTTTTTTTTTTTTTTTTTTTTTTTTTTTTTTTTTTTTTTTTTTTTTTTTTTGTCTTTTTGAGACAGGGTCTCACTATGCAGTTCAGGCTGGCCTTAACCTCACTTTGTAGCTCAGGCTGGTCTCAAACTCACAACAATCCTCCTGCCTCAGCCTCCCAGAGTGCTGGGATTACAGGCGCGCACCACCACACCCGGACTCTAGATGTTGGTTTCTGTCTGACACTGTCCTCTCTCCTTGGGGTAGGGGGGCTTTGGTGGGGTTGTTACTGCAGCACTTCCCAATATTGTTGCCTAAGGAAGAACAAGTGGTTAAAACAGATCGGACATCCTAGCTACAATGATATCATTAGCAATAATAAATTCAAGCAAAACTTAGTAATTGACAAACTTTGGCAATTATTTGTTTTGTACATTTGGCCAGAGGAGTAAGGTCTATTGTTATATAACAAAACACAATATAAATTGGAAGTTTGTATGCAATATGTTTCCCCTTGCTAGAGTTGACTTGTCCTATGTTCCTCTGACCAGGCCAATTGGCAGTTTCCAGGTGCTTCTCTTCATTTAGGGTGATTGGCGAGGAACCTGGATTCCTTGGGCCAAGCTAGTGCGTCAGAGTTCCAAGCACCTCTAAAAGGGAGGTTTTGAAAATTTCGCAACATGGAAATAATTAATTTTCGGGTAGTGGATATTCTAATTAATATTACAAGATTATTAATCATAGACAAAGGAGCACATTCTACTCCATTAGTTTGCACAGCCGTTATGTAAATTTTTATATGTATATACTTTTTTTACTTTTGTATGTAAAATACAAAAATACAGAATCTATAGGATCTCATTACACAGATCAGACTCATGGTGCTTCTCCTGTTTTCAGCCTCCCAAGTGCTGGAATTACAGGTGCGCACCAACACCTCCAGTCTTAGTTTTGCACCCTAGGGGTGGGGTTGGCACAGCAGGTCGTGGATCAAACCCCAGTCCCTGTGTCTGCTTAAGCAGGTGTTTTAATCCACTGAGCTATCTGGTTTGCCCTTATTATGTACATTTTAAAACAAATTAATTAATGGAAAATGTTCTAGCTGAAAAATTTTTGTGCAAAGGAACATGTGCTGTTCCCCTAAAACTGGAAGCAAAATAGCAGTGCATTCGTTAGCCATTTCATTATACAGAGAGACATACACATTGTACATTGTCACATGCATGTATTTATTTTCTAGTTGTAGACACTCGTGTGTGCCGACGCATATTCACGCACATGTATATATATGCTTTTACAGTTTTCCTTCAGGGAATGAGTGACTCAGCTTCCCAGGAGGAGCGATCACACGAAAACCCGCAAACTGCCCGACGAGTGTCTTTTCTCTGAGGAGCACCAGCCTCACTACTCATCTTCTGTTGTTATTTTTATTTATACAGGTGCATCTCCTTCAGCCGTATTTACTGTGCATTAAGTATTTATCCCTTGGCTCACACAAGTACAGATTGCATTGTATAAGCATGTGTTGATGGTCTGGGACACACAGCTCTGTGTAGCTACTTAGAGGATAAAATAAGGGCATAGAACATTATCCAAACAAAGGAAGTTTCTTTTTTCTAATTTTTATTATTGTATGTATTTTTAGGGAAGGGTCTATAGGGTGCTCAGGGTCTCACTATTTGATCACAGTTGCAGCGATCCACCAGTCTACAGCCTCCCAAGAGCTGGGATTACAGGCGCATGCCACCACACCCAGTCTCAGGCAAGGCAGTTCCGGAGGATCGAAGCCCGGGGCCCTGCAACTGCTTGCAAGCACTTTAATCTGCTGAGCTATTTGGTCAGCCCTGCAAGTTTCTAAAATATGCTTTTGTCTCAAGTGTGGGCAGACAAATATTTTTTCATAGCTGCCTGAGATAATCAAGGATGTGAAAGATACATTTTAGTTAGAAGGGAGAAATATTTGTTTTTACATTCAAAAAGCTAACGTGATTTTGCAATCAGTTATGTTGATTTTCCAGATTGAAAGTGATCACTTAAGAATAAATCATATTTTACAGACATTAAAGAGATCACAGTGATCCACTGTGAGTGGGGCCTCTGGCTGCGCTCATAGAGTTCATACGGAGTCAGCCATACCCCCCAAAGTCATGTGCCAGACTTGCCAACTTTGATGGCACTAATTTTCCAAGAGCTGCATCTGTTTTCATGGGTGACTCAGACATGATGCGTTAGTCACTCGTGTAGAATCTGCCTGGATGAGCTCATTTTGGTTCCATTAATAGCCGGATCTCTGATGAGATACATCAGGAAATAATAATCAATGCCATTCAGATGCTTCTGCTGCAGATGGGCATTCACTGAGCGATGATTCGCATGATTTCAACTTTTAAAAGAATGAAGCTCCTTGCTGTCCCTCAGTGCATGAGCCCAAGTGAGCTTGGGTAGAAAACGATGCAGCCCAAACCAGGGCAGCTTTTTGCCAGCCTTGCTCCACCCAGCAAGGGTTAGGAAAGTGGGCAGTGCAGGCTGGTTCAGAAAGACCTTTGGCTTCCTGCAAGTCATTGGCCTCTGCTCTTCTTTTTCAAAATTACAGTTTATTCACTTTATTTTCAAATTTTAACACATAAATATGCCTCTACCTATAAGTAGATATTAAAAACCACCAAAAGATCCTACTATTCAAGAAAAAGCAGTCCTCTACTGGGAATTTTCTCTCTCCAAGCAAACATAAAACACATGACATTCACGTGTACACACACGTGTGCATGTTTTACCTGCAGTGCTGTCCTCAATTATCAAGCACAACATGTTTACAAACAGCATCTCCAAATGAATATGCAGAATAGAAATTAATTAGAGGGAGTTTTTCTGCTCGCTGACGGATCAGTCCTCCTGAGGTAATGGGATCAACATACTTAACAGGCTGACGCCATTGCCATGAGCACCACCACGTGCCCCTGGGGTAGGATTCTGCACCTTGGTGTTTCTCTAACTAGATTTCTTGAGCTGTTCGGGAACAAGATGCTGGCAAAATCAACACTGATAAATGTGTCCCATGACTTGAAATCAATTATCCATCAGCACAGAAAATTCTCAGCGTCCCTCCACATCCAGGCAATGAGTTGTTACCCTGAACGGGCACCTCTGGACAAGCTGTCCACCAGTCGGCTGCGTTTGCTGCTCCTGCCTGGTGAGGCCTGAGCCACGTTAGAGGAAAGAGGCTTTAGCAAAATGAAAAGAAGCAAAGACAGCAGCCCAACCCTTCCAGAAATTGTTTAAAGCTTCACAGAATCATTTCCTTTCAAAATGGGCATGCAGGTGGCTGCAATTTATTTTGGTTCAATTTTACCCTGCTACTTTCATTTTTCCTTCCTTACTGACAGATTTTTTAACAAAACTGCTAATGTGCAAGTGTTGACACCATCCGGCTTTTCTGAGGCATGTGTTCTTTACCTCCAGGCTGGAAATTCTAGTATGAAATGTAACTACCATCTACCAGAATCATGAGGAACAAAATAATTAATGAATTTCCTTGCTGTTTAAAAAAATAATGGAGTCTAAATGGACCACTTGTGGAAAATTAGGAGCAAGGGCAGATTATTACTCCACATTGGCAGCTTTAGCAAACTCCCCATGCCATGCCCCGAGGTATCATTAAAATCAAAATTCTCTTCATGAAAGATAAAATTTCTAACCTTCTTAATGGTACAACAGGGACATGGAAGCTGCTGAACAACGTTCATGCAAACTTAAATCTGTAGATAACATACATTTAGCAGATTCACAAAGGCAATAAGGCTTCTCACAGTGCAGTGCATGGAACGGTTGTTTTCCTCTCACAGAAATAAATGATCAAGGTGTTGGGTGAGAGCTTACAATGCCAGAGGAAAGGGAGACAAGCCCGAGGCAGAGAGCGAGACCACACCTCCTTCATCTCATGCAGGCGGGTCATATCTGTGCAGCCGGCCTGGTGTGACGCACACCTCGGCCACCTGAACCACACTCACTGCCCTGCAACTGCAGGGCCGAGACTCTTCCGTCAGGATTGGAGAGGATGCTCTCCCAGTGCCTTCCACCCCAGGAAGCCTGTTTGTGTCTGTAGTAGGCACATTGGTGCAGTGGAGGGCAATGGCCAGGGCGCTGTTGGCATGTATGGTGGCTCGGGTGATCTCGTATTGTAGGTGCCTGTCCTGTGTGTTGCAGGAATGGGATCCTTGCTCCCTGCCCGCTAGACAGAATGATGCCTTCTTCTTGGTGACAGAAGTACCCAAATGACCCTGGAAGGCAGCATGGCCCTAAGGTTAGTTGCACTGCTGTTGATAACCAAGTCATCAGGTGAGCTTTATCAGTGAGAGCTGTGATTCCTTGACATAGTACAATAGCCTTGCCAGAGAAGACCTGGCACTGCATGGGATTTTCCCAGGAGGTAGATGGAGGGGTGCTTCTACACACCCATCATGGGGTCCAGCCTGTGGCCTCACAGCCTGGAGGATCTGCAAGTCAGGCCCCAGCCAGCGCCTCCCATGTTGTTCCTATAATGTCACCCTCCTCGAGCAACTCTGTTGCTGTGTTTCCATCTGAAATCCTGTGTGGAATTTCCTTAGCAGCTTCTGCCTACTCTCCTTTTCTAGGCATGTGAAAGCAGATTCCTGTGGGTACCATTACCCACTCTGATTCAGTACCTTGAGCTTTCCCAGTCCTTTCCTCCCTTGGTCCAGAACCCATAAGCTGTAGAAGCCTGTGTGTGTGGCTCAGAGCTGGGAGGTGGTGAGGTCCACTGGGCGTTGCTCTCTGTATGATGTGGAGCTTCGGGTTTCCAGTCCAGGCTTCACCAGCTGAAAGCTCCTGGGTCAGGCGAGGCTGCCATGGAGTGCCCTCTGCCGGTGGCGTGCTCAGCAGAGTTTCTGTGGACAGACACCCCCTCTGCAGCCCAGGTCACAGTCCCAGATCTGGGAGGGCAGTCTTCTCCACTGCTATGGTTTGTAGTTGTCCCCCCAGAACTCATGTAGTCATGGGGTGGGGACTTCAACAGTTTGTGATTAACTCATGATCCACTGGGATTATATGTGATCCAAGGCTGGGATTATGAGTGTGAGTACTACATCCCACCCTGGGGCAAAGAGCCTGAATGGAATGTAACAGAAAGAGAAAGAAAGAGAGAGAGACAGACTTTCTTCAGAGATTGCTCTTTGTTGTTGCTGTTCTGCCACCATGAACTGCTGCTTTCTGCCATGTGTCAGTCTGCCTTGGAGCTAGCCGAGTATGGAGTGAAACCTGGAGTAACTGTGAGCTAAATAAACTTTTGCTTCCTTCATTTTGGGTGTTGGGTATTTGTACCAGCAACGAGAGAAAAGTAACTAGGACATCCACTGCGCCTCTTCTGTGGCCCGCACCAGTCTTGAAGGCCCTCTGATTTTATCCTGTCACTTGTCTCTGTGGCAGTCGTTCTTATGTCTGGAAATTAACTATTCTCACACCCAATATTTATTACAATAGCCACTAAGATAGCTTTCCCTGTGCTCTAGCTTCTACCAACCTCCTTGGGTTTGGGCCACTGCGATCTCCTGAACACTTCTTCCAAAATGTGCTCTAGTGCCGGCAACACACTGTCCTCAAAGGCGTCACAGAGGTCACTGTAAAATGTGAGCTGCATCACTTCCCACTGATGCCTGGAGCACACTAGTGGTTTCTTCATTGCCGGTGTCATCCTGAGCCCCACATAGCTCCTCCAGGGAGCTACTCACTGGCTCCCCTGTGAAATGCCAAGATGTTAGCATTTTTCATCTTTCTCAAGCACTGAGACATCATTCCCCACTCTGATTCAGTACCTCAAACTTTTCCATGCCTGACTGAGGAACTTTCCGTTTGCTTTTCCCTCTTTCTGGAACTCTGTTCCTTTTGCATCAGCCGAAGTTTTTTGCACCCTTATCTTTGTAAGACATATCTCACCAAAGAAACCTTGGTGAAAAACTCTGCACAAAACTAGTGCCACACTGCAGCCGTCTCCTTCACCCTGCCTTCCGTCTTCCTGGTCCTATGCCAAAGCAGCTTCTTCACTTGCTTGTGTGGAGATGACTGCCTCACAAAGGTCAAGTCTCTAACGGTAGAGATGGTGTGCACTCTGTGCCCTGTGTCCCCACAGCTGGCCAGCGGAGGGCGCCACTGTGAGAATCAGCAAGATCTTGACTGCTTTCCCATAACTGTGCATCTTCAAGAATTATTGTCCATTACTGCAACTACCGTCAATTCCTCTGGTTTGTAGGCCCTGTCTTCCCCTCCCCTCTTCAGAACCCAGCACAATGTAATTTTGAAACAGATGCCGGTGACCTAAAGCAGATTACACTTAGTCATAGCCCCAAACTATGTCAGAACAAAGAAGGAGCAGTACACACACCACCCAGGGCCACTGCTCCCCCCTGCCCTACTCTTCCGTACCTGGGCACACAGCTCTCCTGATGAGATGGAGGCTCTGACCCACTTGGGCACCCACAGTGCGGGCACGTCCCCTCTTGATGACCAAAACCCCAGTTGGGTCTGTGGCAAGGTTACCAAAATATCCTTCATTGTTCTCTAAATTTTGTGCCACAAGATTGTGGAATGTGGGCCAGGGAGATGACTCAGTGGAATAAGCACTTCCCTGGCAAGCGTGAGGGCCTGAGTTCAATCCTTGGTTCAAAAAAAAAAAAAAAGAAAAGAAAAAAGAAAACTGGAACTATTTACCCTATTCTATCCTCACTGTTTTAAGCACAGAACTCTACTCAATACTGTCTCAGATGTAGCTGACACAAACCTGAACAAGGAGGCTTCTTTCTCTCAAGGAATTTAAATGTTTTAAGAATAAAGGATGCAAATCCAGAGGAGATACCGGTATGACTCATGTAGCCAAAGGTCCTCATGACTGGGCATGACTAGGATCCCAGCTCTAAGCACGTTTCTCTTAACACACAGTCAGTTTTCTTCTCCAAAAGATTGGACTGTTGTTAAGTAGCTCTCATTCTTGACATTGGGCAACTCGTTTTTTATATTTTTCTTGTCTGATCATGATTGCCAAGCATGTAAGCGATGAGAATGAATATACTTGGCCTCTACCCACCAAGCACACCTGTGGTGTCCTCATGGTCCACTTGCCCTGGCCTCCTATCCACAGATGTAAGTCAACAAAGCATCAAGAAACATCTTAACTGGACAAAAGAGCATCATTTGAAACACTTATAGCAGGCCTTGCAGAGTCATGGTTTATCTGGAAATACAGCTTCATTGTAGAGAGCTTGGGTTCTGTATGACTATACTACTGACAGCATCTGAAAGAAAAAAAACATTGGAAGTTTGCAAGCATTGTGAGAAGTGACAGAATTAATAAAATGTATGTGGTGTATGTGTGGGTGTGCGATTGGACTCTGAAGCCATGTTGTTATTCATATTTTTACTCGGTCATAGATGACCTGTCCTAGGTGAGGACCAGCTCCATAGCAACCAAGACTTCAGTGATCATTAGCCATCATTTCTGCAAATGGATGAGGTGATAAGGATGGGCTTGTGGAGGAACTAAATAAAGTGAATGGTTACTTTTTGGTACTTTAAAGTGTAAATGCATTATTATTATGTTTAAAAATAAGGTACATTGAAAGAAGTGGTTTTTCATTGCTTGCCTTAAGTGTCCATTTGTGAGATCCTGTGCCTTTCACACAAAACCACACAGGGGCAGAACACACTGTGTAATAACATCTAGGATTGGGACCACTTGTGTACACTAGTTAGGGCAACTGGGGCAAAATAGCCTGAGGCTTTCTTTTTTTATTAATTTTATTGAGAAAAAAATTGCAATGAGACAGCTTCAAAACAGGTTGGTAGAGAGTTATAGCTATTAATACATTGCATATTGCTATCTTTGTAGCAGTCATTCTTAGCACCAGATGCAGACATGATATCCTGTCCAAACACTATTAGTAGGAATCTTCTTATTAAGAGAAAGTAGCTATGTATCAATCCTAACTATTTTGTATATACAGATACAAAATTGTCCTTCATTTATATCTCCATTACTTATTTAGTTTTGTCACAGATGGGTATTCCATTGCCATCCAAATATTGTAGGTGCATAAATTCAGAAAAATATTCCAATATAGTCCAGTAGTCCACTATAATAGTGAGCTGTTCACAAGGGTGACAATGTCCGAAGCTGTTGACTTGAGCCTTCCATAGCTCAGCGTATTAACAGGGCAGCCTGAGGCTTTATAAGAGCACATTGTAATGCCCACGAGTGACAGATCAGCAGTGCCTCTCAGAACCACTAGAAGAAGAAACGAGAAGTGCTGTACTATGCACCCTCAACTTAATTTCAGAATCCTAGATGATGGCACTGGAGTTCCGGATGATGCCCCCAAGGGCGTTCTCTATACCAATTGTAATGGTAGCAGTATTACTAGAAGGTTCTGTTTCTCAGTAACTAACTGGAGAGTTAGTCCAAACAAGTTCTATCCTAAGATGAAAATTACCCTCATCAGACTGTTACTTTTGAGCAAAAGGCAACCTATTGAAAATATTAATCGGACAAACTGTGAAGTGACATTAATTAGTTACTCTATATTTTAATTTTAAACATAATCATCTATTTTTAGAGAAATAATACATGTTAGTAATTTAGATCTATGGTTCAGTAATGTTAAAATAATCTAGATTATCATTCTTTAAGTGTCTCCTTTAACTAGTATGATTGGAATGTGTAACACATTCACCATGCAGGATTAGTACACACGAGCATAGCATTGCTGTCCTTTTTACTTCCTCGCATTTCTTTTAAAAATAAAGGAATATTTTATAATTTGTGAAAGCAAACTTTAACTTGGGCCACAAATATAATTTTGTCTTTACACTCAAAGGAAATGCAAGACTGCCGTGTAGGAACATTGAAATACTGGCAGAGCACAGGGCTTTAATTTTCCATTCAAGGTAGAATATCAGACACAAGAGTTTGTATTTAAGGGTTGGTGAGATAGCTCAGTGGACTAAGCACCTGCTTAGACAAGCACAGGGTTTGGGGTTCGATCCTTGGCACCACGTGCTGTACTGGCCCTAGCCCTGAGCATGTTGTGCCAGCAAATGTATCCGGGTGCTGTGGTGCATCACTGTAATCCCAGTGCTAGGGAGGCTGAAAACAGGGGGATCACTATGAGTTCAAGCTGCATAGCGAGAACCTGCATACACATTCAAAAGTTTGTGTCTAAATATGAGCTCAGAAAACAAGTACCTGGTGTGATTGTTTCACTATGTAGCATCTTCCACACTTAGCTTTGTGCTTTCTCAGAAGCTTACCACTGAAAACAGCAACCCTAATTACTGGGTTTAGTCATGCTCATCTGATTCCTAGCAGCCTAACCCTTCTTAAAACTCACAGTGGCTGTCACTTTCCTAGTGTATGAAAATAAGAGGAGAACTAGAAGTTGCTCTGAAAAAAGTGAGTCAGGCCAATAATGTTTTTTAAGATTCCAGAATTCTACTTATTGTTTTGATGGCAATTTAGCTGTTAATGTGCTGGGTAGGAGGAACACCTAAGGAATTCGTACAGAACATTTTGATGTGTGTCTGTGAAAAGTTTCTAGAGGTGACTGCCATAGATGGGAGAGACACAGCACAGCTCAAGTAGCTGGGGGTTTGGATGGAACCAAGACAGGTGGCTGGATAGGCCTGCAGCTCCTACTATTCCTCTATCTCTGCTTCCGGTGGCCCATGAAGTGAGCATCCTGCTCTGCCTTGGGCTCCTGCTGTGCTGTCTCTGCCTCACCGAGGGCCTGAAGACAATGGAGGTGGCTAACCAGGGACTGAACCCTCTAACACCTTGAGTCCAAGAAAATCTTTCAGCCAGTAAGCTGATTTTCTCAGGTATCTTGTTATAGCAACAGAGAGCTGCTAACACAGTTTGGATCTGGAGAACTATCATTAATCTTCAACACCGATTTCCTGTGTTGCATACAAAATAACCTCCTCAATACATGGAAATCAAGCAATTAAGCTCACTTTTGTAGGGATACAGCAGATGCAAGCAATCCTGGTAAGTGGCTTGAAAGCCATATCCCCTATTTCGCCACACTGATATACTGACTGATGGGTGTTTTCTGCCCTTCACAGTGTTATCTTCTTCATTGCCTCAGTCAGTCCCTGTTTACAGAGGAATCACTTATGCTCTGCTGCATGTTTGTGACAGGGTGTTACTTGTCAACTGCTCTCCCGTAGTCAGATCTATTGTTATTTTCTTCACAAATGAAATCTCCAGTTTTATTAGCTATACAGAAGCACCACATTGCTCTGCATTCTTTGTAACTATCTGTTGTCACAAGATCGAATATTGTCGGTAGGACGTGGGGAGCAACACATGCACCTTCGGGGCCTCAGCTTTAAAAAGAAAATGTTCACTCTGAGCTTTCTGTTCCCCTTTCCTCACCAGCTATGAAAAGAAAGTGATGAGTCACGTAGGGACACTTGTATAGGGATGATATCCTGGGGATGGGAGGGAACAGAAAAGCTAATGCAGCCCGCGGCCTCTCAGGAGGAATGCCATGTGGAAGACCCCATGGGCATGGACCAAAGGCTGTCCACAGGTGGGAGATCAGCAGCACTGTCCCTGCTTGAAAGCCAGGGGCCAACTGTCCCAGGGCCAAGCTATAGAGAGTCAGTGGTGAGGTCTGAACTGGAAGCCAGACTTCCCAGCCAGGTCTCTGGACAAGGCAGTGACAGAATGAGATAACAGGGTTTTCAAAGCCCACAAAGGCCCCATTCCTGTGAGAGCTGGTATTTCTTTCCGATGCAATGGATTGAACGTGGGAGGTGGTGAGACGATCCATCAGTGCTGAAGACAGCTTAAACTCCTGGGTAACAAGTCAGAATCTCAAATTCCAACAATATTGCTGGCAATAAAATACCTTTCTTCCTCAAACGCTGTCTGCCATAGCAGCAGGGTTATTGCTTACCCTTCACAATTGGAGAACCAGCACAGAGATATTGGAAGCGTTTGGCCAAGTGTCATATGTGACAAAATAAAAATAGAGAGAAATAAATTTATTTCTGTTTGCTTAGTCCAAGAGCACATGGGGGAATAGCTTTCCCCTTCCCTGTCATCAAGCCCTTACTTTGCTCAGCATGGGGTAAACATGTCATAGTATTGAGCAGAGCACAGTACTACCTGAGGGACAGTCCATCTTTCTGGGACAGGAGAGAGAATCAAAGCAAATTCACACACCCCTGCACATATGTAACACAGGTCTATCTACCTTATCTATCTCTCTTATTTTAATTTTAGGTTTTATGATATAGTGTCTCACTAAGCACTTGGATTGCAGGTGTGCGCCACCATGCCTGCTTATGGTGGCCAGCACAGCATGCAGTGCTTAGGATTATACTCAAGACCTTGCATAGACCCCCAAAGCTATCTCTCCAGCCCATGTATATCTATCTTTCTGTCTACATAATATATAGTATTTTATTTATTTATTTATTTTATTGAACTACAAATGTCAATCAGACAGTTTCAAGATACCTTAACAATACAGATTCGATAAATTAATACATTGCAAACTGTTTTCATAATGTTTTGGTATTGTACAAGGTGCATACATGAATTATATTTACAGATATTATTTTAGCAGATATCTCTTATCAGTGAATTAAGAGTGTAGCTACTTACTTATCTTATTTTTTATACCTGAATTATATCAAAAATTCAATAATTATTTTCCTAGTGGATGACCGTAGTATTAGAAGCCGACATAATGTCCTGTCCAACCACCATTAGTGCAGATCTTGCCTCTCATAGAATTATGTAGAAGCACAGCGTTATCTATCCCAACTGCTGTCTATACACACACATCATGTTATTTTCTTTCTACACCCCTTCCTTTGTCTACACCTGTCAAAGGTGGGCACTCCATTGTCATTCAACTAACTTAGGTGCTTGAACTCGACACTACAATCCAACACAGTCCAGCATTCTACAACAATAGTGAGTTATTCAATATATAGTATTGCATAATAGCCATTATCTACCTATGTAAATATTTATATAATATCTGTCTGTCTATCCATCCATACATCCACTCACCTACCTTCATCCTATGTTTCTATCTATCTATCTATCTATCTATCTATCTATCTATCTATCTATCATCTATCTATCTATCTATCTATCTATCTATCTATCTATCTATCTACCTACCTACCTTTCTGCCTACCTAGCTACATACCTGTCCGTCTGCCTTTATCCTTGCTAAGCTATGCAGCTGAGAAAAATATTCACAGTCACTTTGTATACCATGTGCTCTTACTGTCTTAGAAGCAGGGCCTCTACTCTGTAGTACTATTTTCTTTAAGAACTCATAAGGAAGATTCTAGCATAGTGGAGATCAGCAAATGTCAAGATTAATAAGCTGGTGTGTGTGCACAATGAATCAAATGATAGGAAGTCACTCAAGTTGGCTTCAAGAGATTTAACAGTATTATTTTTTTTTTCACTTGGAACAACTATGCACTGACAACCTAATTCTTTAATGGTAAAAAAACAAAGTCATGCCAACTTTGACCATCAAAATCCAAATAAGAGATAACTAAGATGCTACTGGTAATACTTTTTTGTATATAATTTCTAACATTAGCACCTTATACTTAAAACCCATTCTTAAATCAATAACTTTGATGTTCCAGAGATCAGGACCTTGAGAATTATGATTTTCTTTAATGAAAATGTGATGTGGCTAAATTAAAATTCTGTTCTAAGGAAATTTCACCACTTGTTTACAGAAAGTCACTTGTGGACATGACCAGCATTCTAAACATATCTTAAATATGTTGAGTGCCCAACGACTCATACCTGATCATTTTACTGTGCATAGTGAATGCTTCTATTGCAGCATAATGCTCTGTGAGAAGAAATGAGAAGCAGAGATGGTAAGAGGCCCCATAATGCTGATGTTTTGTATCTGAGGGAGCCCAAAATGTTAAAATGTCACAATAGGAGCGAGGGATGAAAAAAGGAGTGGGAAAAGAAATTGAGATGAGCTGCGTGCACCCAGTCCGCACCCTGAAGACGGTAACTACGCCCTGTGAGCATGGACAGAGACCGAACAGAAATTCGCCGCATTGTAGAGATCGGGCTCATCCTGTACCCTCATTTTCAGCGGGCATTTGTTGACCTTCGCTCCACCGCATTTTCATAAACCTTAGCGGGGAGTGTGGGGCCATATGGAGAGCAAAGAACCAGCACTTTGGATATGATGCAGTGGTCTCTATTTTCAGGGAAGTTTAGTTTACTCCGCATTGAAACTCCCACAGAGAGATTTTACAGTGATTCCAAAATGGTCTGTGCTGTATCAGAACAGACAAAGCAGAAAGAGGTGTGAGTGGTCTCTAGTAGCTCACCAGCTGTTTGAATGTAATAAAAGGAAGTCAATTTTGTTGCGCCATGTTTTGAACCTTTGATTTATTAGGGAGACAGACCAATGAAGAAAAGTAAGTCCACACACACACTCATAATATTTGCCTATCTATATTATCCTTCTACATAATATGCAGTATCTAACATATGTATAAGTATGTATACCTACCTATGTAATATATTATATAGTATCTGTCCATCCATCCATCCATCCACTCACCTTCCTGTCTCTCTATGCATCTAGCTCCCTAGCTATCTAGCCATCATCTATATAACTATCATTTGTCTATCTGTCTACAGATGTGCATGGGATGAAGCATATGCAGCAATGTTTGGTGGTAAATACAGAAAAGCTTTCTCTTCGTGAACTTGGGCTTAAACCTTGATGCTGGTTGAACTGATGTCCTTTGATAAATTACTCAGCCTCCAGAAGCTCATTCTCCCAGGTGAAAAACAAAGCCCATGCTCCACTCACTCCTATGATGCTCCAGGTAACACAACAAGAGCACAGGCTCTGATTGTTATTTCTGCCTGGACCCATTACTGTGAGACATTGCTGCAGTCAGGCCCCATGACTCAGCTTCTGCTCTGAGTTCTAAGCAGCACACGACCATTAGTTACCAGAATCCACAAGGTTCCTGCCCCCCGGCACCGAGCATTTTCCATGTTGTATCTGTCAGCAGCCTTGTGTTTGTTTTCATATCTAGGTCTGTGATTCATTCTGATTTGCATACTTTAGAAGGATGTTGGTAGCGTCACATGGATTTTATTTCAATTTTTTAAAGTACAGTATCTTTTATTAGCTGCTTGTCATTCGCTGCTTCAACCCCCTCTTCACAAGTGTTTCCTAGAACTCTTTGTACATAAGCAGCTGGTATCTGCATACCTGGCTGGGGGTTCATTGTGCAGGAAGGGCAAATAGGGCAGCATCCATCTTACTTCCAGCTTATAGAAAGAAGAAAGTCTTTTGCTGGCTCAGGCGGGGAGAGCCTTAAAACACATTCTTCCATCCCAGGAAATTCCTGTCTGGCATCCAGCCTCCTTCTGCTTCAGAGTTTTTGTGGTTGCAGTATAGGCAGGTATCATGGCATTTATGTAGCTCACAATGGTGTCCTAGGAATGCCTAATGAGTTTAGTGGCCCCCTTCTTGAAGTATGAATTTCTTTTTTATAATATCCTACTCAAAGTTTAAGAATAATGTAGCAAACCCACATACCACATGAACTATCCCAGGTGCAGTTGAAGATTTATTGACTATCCTTCATCTCTCTCCCCTTAAGATATATACTATGCCTTATCTAGCACTAACCATGTTTTTTAGCCTTTGTAACATTGGAGTTTGGTGTGTTTCTTGGCTCGAGGCTTAAATACATTATTCACAGGAGGAAATAAGAGTATCCATGAAGGAGAGACTTCAGATTTCAACTTACAATTACCAGACCTCATGCATTTTAAACTTTAATAAAAGAACAATCTATTCCATTACAACCTAATTTACTTGACCTAACAAGTCTTCATTCATAGGCTGTGCTGACAAATTCACCAGACTTTGTAAATCACTGGTCAATATCCAGTTTGTCATAAATTCGTTCTGAGTTTGGAAGCAGGCCTAGGAGCTAATTCCATATTTCTTCTTGCAAATGCTCCATAATTCAGAATTATTACTTCCTTCAAATATGACAGGTGTTTGATTTTGCAAAATGGCAAAGTTTACTAACCGTGCATGTGTGTGCAAGCTTGCACACACACACACACACACACATCACTCTACAAACAGGTGCTTCCTGGTGAGGGACTGCCTGCAACACTTTTCAGATGCTTTAGGGGAGTAAAGGCAGGGTGGGAGAAGCAGCAGTGTTTTCTTGAGGTGCCAGCTGCTAGGGAAAAGTTCCATTGCGTATTTCAGCAAAAAGATGTTAGTTTACATTTCATGACTGTTGGTGGTTTGTGACCTAAAAAACTTTTTTCTATCAAAAATTAAAATATATTTCAGGTGTTCAGGCAGGGGTAAATTGAAAGCTCTGGGAATTTTTTCATGTTATAAATTCTTGAGATGTCATTGGAATGAATGGGAGTCTATGGACTTCAGGTCTTCCTTTATAACCTCAGAGGTTATTAATTGAGCAAAGGCAGGGTATGGACAGCCAAGACGTGTCCATGGCAGAGAGATGGCCTGTGACCCACCCCGCCTGGGACCTCTACTGCCTCCAGGCATTTGGAAGTATCTTGAAAAATATTGCTCTCCCTTCCAGACTCAAAAGGGAGCAAATTAGTTAAGCTTCAGAGCTGATAACAAGTTCCTCTTTGTTAAAAATGTAGCACTGAAGCCAATACTTCTCTCTAGAGGATGAAATGTTGACAAGTAGGGTATTTCTTCTCCAGAAACATTGTTATTTGCCTACTGAAAGCTCTATTCTCTAAGGCAGAGCATAGCTTAACCAAGAAACCCTGAACCAAACAGCTATAATCTTCGCTGCTGTAATCCTTTTTCCTATTAGGAAGAACTTTGACTACATTCCCAGTTAAACCCTCAGACCTAGGAAACTATATCCTTATATAAACAAACACAAGAGTATCAGCACCAGGCAGCGGTTGCCGAATCTGCTCATCAGCCTCCAAGCCAAGTGGCACTTTGGTCAGTAATCTATTGGTTTGATGTGGTGAGCACTGCTAACGTAGGCATGGGATCTTTCTGATGACACTGCAGAGATAAACGAGTACATGGGCTGCTGTGATTGGGATCTGATGAGGGCTCCCCACATGGCTGGCCCTGCCCTGGCAGGCATCTCTGAGCCCCACACTGCAGGGATGCGCAGCTGTGTTCTGTGGTCCCCTGAAGGCCATGTCCTCATCGCACTGCTGCAGGGTGGAGGAGACATCCGTCCATCTGCCACCAGCTCCCTTGTATAGAAAAAGCGGCAGCCACCTCCACACTTATCTCTCTGAAACACGGAATGGGAGGATGTCCCTTGTTGTTTCGACTCAGCACCACCTCAGGAGAGAGAGAGAGAGCGCAGCTCTGAGGTAAGGAGGCTCCCTACAGCTGTTCCAGGCCCACATCAGGAGTGGTTCCGGGTCAGGACCTCCAAGGCTGGTGATCGTCCTCAGGTCTTCAGCTTCCAGTGGCTGCCACGTTCCTGAGCTTGCTGACCCCCTCCTCTGTCCTCCAACCCTCTCCCGTAGTCATGTCATCCTCTATCTCTCCTTTTAAACATGTCTTAAAATACTTTTATGTATTCACTGATTTGGTACAGGGTCTGGCTATGCGATGGACTAATAGTGGTCCTCCGAGACTCCCCACCATCAAGCCACGTTTTAGTGGCTGCCAGCTTGCCCGGGGTTCTGGGGCTAGCATGGCACACTGTACAAGTGATAGAACCCAGGTTACTGTGCTTGCCAGGCAGGCACTTAGACCCCCGAGCTATCTCCCCAGCCTCTCTGTCTTCCTTTTGGAAAGTTTCTCCACTTTCCAGGATTTGTATGATGAGATTGGTCCCACTAGGGAAACCCAGATCCTTGTCTTTCTGGGTGTTTGACACCAATCACACCTGTAACCTTTTTCACCAAATAAGGTAAGGTATTATAAATTTCAGAGATTAGGAATGTGGACCTCCTGAAGGGGCAGAGGGTGAATCCTCCTACCACAAACTGTGCACTCTTCTGAGTAAAAACACAGTTCCATGGCCGAATGTCCCAGGCTTCCATCCTGAGTGAGGAATTCATCAACGTGTTTAATACAGTGCCATAGAAACTTCCCAGCCTGGCTGAGACAGCATCTGCCCACGTTGGCCACCACCACAATCCGCAGCCCTCCAACCGTTGTCCCCCCCTTCTCCCTGTTTCCCCTTAGCCCTTGTCTTCAGGGACACCTTGAAACCAATCTGTTTCTGAGCTGCCAACCCAGGCTCTGCCCTGGATGAGCCCTGAGTGAGCCATCCCAGTCTCTTGTGCTCACAGGAAAGATCATCCGTGCCTTCCCTTCCTACAGGAGAGTTTGGCTGTGCACCCTAATCTACAGCACCCAGATCAGCCTAGACCAGGAACCACAGAGCCCGGGGACTGGGACTGAGGCTGGGACTGAAGAGCTCTTGAAGATGGCCGCTGAAATGTTTGTGCACAATATGAAATCCCATTCTAAACCCTTTAACTAGATTTCCTTCCTGCTCTTTTCCCATGTAGTCCTACTCATTTTTGCATTTTGTGATTTTTTTCATTGCATACAGCATATTTAATTGTTTGAAACAATTCCAACCATAGGAAGGCTACAAAAGTACTCTGCAGAAAATGCATCGATGAGCAGCCCATCCGAATAGTAAAATGTCTATGTAACAGTGCTGTTGTAACTCAAAAATCAAATGACAATGAGGCAAGTCCAAAAAGAAAAGAAGCACTTTATTTAAGCTGATACCCAGGAGCGAACTCCCATGTCCAGCACAGAGGTGCATCAAGCATTTACAGAGATCACTATTTAAGCTTAAAAACCACAAAAGCAGGGGAGGGTGGGGAGATTCCTGTAAAATGGCAGGGTCATTAGTTCAGCATTGGGTGGGGTGTGGGATTGCAAGTACAGAATTTGTGAAGATCCTCAAAAATAGAGAAGGGGTGCAGATGTTCATCAAGATAAGACTCGGGTCACAGAGGTGAGGGAGTTGGGAGAGGTAGACGCATACAGAACAGGAACACAGCGAGGTTAGAAGGGCAACAAAACGGAGTCAATTTTGTCAGGGTAGATTCATCAAAGGAAGAGGAAAGTGAAGATTTAAAAGTTATAAAAGATAGTCTGCACCACAGAACAAGGGACTTTTTACTTTTTGAAAGGGCTAGCTCTGTAGGTTAAGCTTCATTCTGCTATGGAAAGCAGGCAACTGAATTCCAGCAGGACAGACTTTAAGAATATAATGCACTTCGGACAATGTGTGGTATTGCATGAACAGGCAGCCCCATAGGAAGGGGCGCTGAAGTTCCATGGAGACCTCCTGTGGATACAGAAAATGTAAAGGACCAGCTGAGCTCAGGAGAAAGGGAAGCTGTGCAGATGCTTCTTAAAATGGAGTCAGCAGAGGCCTGGCCTTTTCCTTCAGAAGGGCTGCTGCTTGGGTGGTAAATGACTGTGTCTCAGGTGTAACCACAGGGCACAGTGAATGAATCCATTTTTATAGATTTAGTGCCATGAGAGATACAAGGCCCTGAGTGCCCTCCATTCCTTGCCCTCACTCCATGCACATGGGCCCTGTTACCCTTGCCACATTCTGAGGTAGTTCTGGGGTCCTCTTTCTTGAGTGTCTTCAGTTCCAGGATCCTAGTCACCTTCATATCCTGAATCTGTTTAGAATATTTACTTTTCATGATGACTTTGACCATGAGGTAAGCCGGGAAGCTTCACAGGCCCGTGTCTGCTGAGTAAGCTGGAGGAGGCCACTGCACCATCTCAGTGGAGTCTGCTTCGCCATGGATGGCACTGGCACTTGGGTCCTCATTTGTCCTTGCACCACTTGCAGGCACTCTGAAGGAAAGAAACAACAGCAGGAAGGTGTAGAGGAACTCAGATCAGAATTAATCTCTAAAATGAAAAAGAAATCTCTGAATTAAGAGCATCTGAAGTAAAAAGTCAAATGCAGACACATATAGAGGAAATAAGATCAGAAGAAACTCTGAAGTAAAAGGAAGGAGGAATCCCCGGACTTTTTCAGAAAGTGGTCCTGCTAGTGGAGTACTGTGTTGGAAGTGTAGGGAGCGCGTTGCAGAGATCCATGCCAATGCGTACTTTACTGGAGTTGGTATGCTGACCATATTCACCATTTCTTTTGATTGCACTTTGCAAATAAAAAAGGAAAGATGAAAACTCCACAGGTCTGTATTCTCCATGCTGAATGCCATCCTCCCTATGGGGTGATATAACACCTTTTGTTTATGTACTTGTCATTCATTCATTAGCTCAGAGTTTCAGCTGTATGTGTCATGGCATCCTTCACTGGATTTATTGCCAGGGTTCAGCCCCAAAACCTCCCCATGTCTCTAGGGCCTTGTATTTTGCAATAAGTATTTGTGCTGAAAAGGATTATCCTGAGAGTGTGGATAAGAAAGTGCTAGCTGAGACTCTTGCTCACTTCAACATTTCTAGGCAGTTATGGAACACAAAAGGAAAAGGCTCTGCTTATTTGGAAAGATTTGAGTTGATGCAACTAGCAGTAAATGAGATGCAGTAAGTCACCCTGTACTTAGACTAAAAGTTTTAGGTATGAGGATGCTACTAGAATCAAGCACTGTAAAAACAATCACTTGAAAAGCAAGAATTGCTGGTAATCATCACACTGTATTTTTTTCCCAAGTCTGACAAGACCAAACACAGGCAGGCAAAGTGACTCGTAGAGAATCTCCTGAATACAGCAGTGCCTCGGAGCATGAACTGAGTTTGTTCTGGATCCTGAGGTAGCTGGCCACGCTTGCGTCCCTGTTGAGAAAACAGCTGGAATTGTGTTCCTCCCCAGATGTGGAGTCATGATCAGAAATCTGTTCAAAGCTTCTGTCCGTGAGCCCAGTGTTCAAGGCCAGCAGTACCCCTGAACCGAGGCGCTGCCGTGTGGAGGCTCAAGTCCTATGGATAATCTTACAGAAAGGATTTTCTCAGAGAGACTGAGCATGGTGGCATGTGCCTGTAATCCCAGCACTTGGGAGGATGAATACAGGAGAATCGCTGAGTCTGATCTGTGTAGTGAGACCTTGACCTAAATATAGAAAGAAAAAAAGACAGGATTTCCTGAGAAAAAATGAAAATGTGTACAAAGTAATAGTGTCTACCACATGCACCTGAGATGACAGAGAAAAGTGAAGGAAACTCCTATTACAAAAAAGAGATTTTGTTTAGAACTGGAGATAAGGTTAAAATGATCTCTTGCTAGTCCTACCTAAGACAAAGCAAATAGATGGTATTCTGAAGAGATAATTTTAAAGCTTCTTAAATCACACTGGGGACCAGGATTTAGGCCTTAGAATGCTACCCATATATTTTGCGCAAAGAAATCCATTTGGCTTCTTGGAATCAATTTTACTACACTGTGTGGTTGGGTCAATAGCAAGAGCTTATTAACCAATTAAGAACATCTCACCACTGAACTGGATGAGCAAGATTTCTTGTTTCAGAAAGGTATGGTCAAGACGCCATCTGATTTCCCAGGCAAAAATCATTCACATGAAACAAATAAGAGTTTTGCCCAGATACTGGAAAAACAACAAAAAAGGTCACTGGGAAAATACAAGAAATACCAGAAGACCCAGGCTATAGAGCTCAAGGAAGAAACACATACAGCAGCAATAGCAACTCAGTCAGCATAATATATAACACTCAGAAGCATCCCGCTGGCCTGGCTCAAAATTTGTGTCCTTTTACTGGCGCTTCCCTTTCCCTTGTCACTCCAAGTCTCTGGTAATCACTCGCAAAGTAAGCATGGGAGATGGATGCATAGATTAGCTATGTACATACCATGAGATCACACTATGTAAAATCATTATTTGTCAATAAAAATATAAACCTTGTCTGCTTGGATCCGTAGCAAGGAGACCCACAGGCTGAGACCCACAGCCCTCTTGAAAGATCAAGACATGTGTTTCACACTGTTCACAAAGAAAGCAACCAGGAAGAGTGGCCCGCTCCTCCATCACACTCCTGTACACTAACCTGTACTCTCTCTACAGTGCTATAATAAGAAAGAGCAAGGGGCTGGCCAGATTGCTCAGTGGAATAAAGCACCTGCTTAGGCAGACGCAGGGACTGGGGCTGGATTCCTGGCCTGCTGTGATGGCCCTGCTCCAGGGGTGCACTGAGACTGGGTGTGGAGGTGCACGTCTGCAATCTCAGTGCCTGGGATGCTGAAAACAGGAGGATCACTATGAATCCCATCTGTGTACTGAGTGAGACCCTGTAGACCCTGAACTAAATACATTAAAAAAAAAAAAGCAATGTTTTGGGGCAGAATTTTCACCAAGACACAAGTTTGGTGAGGCGTTCGGACTCAGAGGAATATATGTTGGATGTGTATGGTCGATCCACCTCAGTAATCCCAGAAACAAAAGCTTTCTGTCCTTTATCCTTGACAACTTCTCTCTTTCTCATCTCACAGCGTCCCAGGCCCATGTTGATGACTCACATAAGAGCACAATCTGTTCTTCATCTGACAGCATCAGTGCCTGCGGGAGCAACAGGAAAAAAGAGATCCAAACAAGTCTCACACATGAAGGAGAGTAGGTTTAGGAGACAAGAATGATAACTGAGTCCTGTCCCAGCCAGGCTGTGAAGCAAAGCTGGAGCCATCCCGTGGAGGACAGAGGGACCTGCCTGTCTGCTGTTGTGGTGTGGACAGTTCTCAGGACTGTGGGCCAGCTCAGAGTGTATTTATGAAGGAAAGCACAGCCCAGGAACTCAAGGTGCAGACCCAGGAATTGGCTTCTAGCTGAAGAGCCTGAGAGCCTTCATTTTCTGGGTTGTGGCAGGCAGATTCTACATGAGAGTCAATCTCACTAAGTGCATTTCCAAGAGCAGAGCTACTGCTATTCTTGAAAATGTGGCTTGGGGCAAACCTACAGCCTATGGTGTGCTAAATGCCCCCACTGTCATCTAGAACGAAAGCTTCTGGAATTAGAAGCTCTAAGTAGCCATACAGTCAGCAAAGGCCCCCGGCACAATACATTCGCTATTATTTCATTTTCTGAAATGCGAACTGGGCTGAAATCTGTCTTTGTGATACTCCAAGGAGCCATAGGAGGTGTGCGCATTCCAGCCCATCACGCAAGCTCTGCTCCATGTTTCAACAGTCACGGAGCATGGAGGTGTGGCAAGCCGACATCCAACATCTCAGAGAGGCCCTGTCTGCAGTCACTCCCGCTCTCGGACTCGCGGGGGTCTGCTTGCCTCCGTGAGGTTCCCTCAGCTTCTCTTTGTTGTCGGGTGCTCTGTAGGCCTGTTGCCCTGCTGGGAGTAGATCGCCATCACCCTCAGAACCTCTAAGCTTTTCCTGGTTGCATACGAGGAGAAACAGAGATTTAGGAAAATAGCCTGCAGGGAACGGCTCTCAGCAAAGGGCCAGGCACATGGAGTGAAGCAAAGACTCGTGGCCTCAGCGTGTGCAGCCATTATGGTGAGCATTTGAAATACTAGCTGCAGACTAAAACGCCTGCTTAGGCAGAGCCTAGTAGCCGGAGCTCAATCCCCAGCCTGTTTTGCCAGCCCCACTCAGGGGCACGCTGAGACGCTGATTGAGATTAGGTGTGGTGGCGTGAGCCTGTAATCCCGGCGCTTGGGAGGCTGAAAGCAGGAGAATCACTATGAGTCCAATTTACTTAGTGAGACCCTGTAGACCCTGTACTAAATAAATAAAATAAAATAAAATGCTAGCAGCTTTGTAATTGGGGTCAGTTAGCGGAATAAAACTAAGACAGTCATTCCCTGGCTCATTTCTCCACCTTTGCAACCTCTTGGAAAGAAACCAGACACCTAAGTGTAGGGGAGGGAAAGGAAGGAGAAGACCAAATGGAATAAAGCAAGACAGAACTCTGCTGGGATATTTTGCTTTTAAATTAGTCAAAACACAGCCTCCCATCGTTTCTGGGAAATAATCAGCACGAATCTTGTGAACACTACCAATATCTACCATCTCACAAGAGTATATTTTCTACCCTTTTGGGGTGTAGATTTTCATTCATCTTAACCTCAAACATAGTAATAAAAGAAAAGATGCAGCAATGAAACATCTGAGTTCTCGCAAGCAGACGAGCTGCTCGTTCCCCGGGCACGCCGCACATTCATGCTGTTATTTAAACATTCAGTGTTTAAGTTAATATGCGCATTTGGGGAAATGATAGCTCCAGATACATCCTCCCATCTATCCAGTGCTGTCTAGAATTGCTTCGTAAGTGCTCCATTTTTCTCTAAGATGATTCTCTGTGGATAATACAAATTCTTGAAATTAGGAGGACAAGCCCTTTCATGGAGGACTGCTGCCCAGCCGGGCTGTGGTCCTGGGGCAGCACTGAGACAAGGCAGTGGGGAGCTCAACAGTGTGGCGTGAGGACCTTCACTAGTCAGTGAAAGAAAACAAATGCACGCATGTGACGACTGGGCCAATTGTCCCTGTGCACCGCATGGACACAGCCAGCAGAGGAGGGGTGAGTCACACGTCCTGAGGCCCCAGGCTCCTGTGTGCCACCCATGAGCCCTTCTGACTCGAAACCACTGCCCCATGATGACACACTCGGGCTCCCAATCAAGCTGTGTGCAAACGAATCCTGCAACCTTGTTTAACCCAGTTTCCAAACTGAATACAAAATCCTGAAACTTGTAACCCTGAGCTTTATTCTCTTCTTCTGCATGCCTGTATAATTTCACAATATCGCTTTCAAAAGCAAGAGAGTCAGAAACACATGTGTTTTAGTTCTTTCCAAGAAGTTTTGTTTCGATGCCCACCCGAGGTTTTCATTTAGGCCTCCTCTGTGTGGTCACCAAGAGCCACCATGTGCGGATCCACGTCCAAGGCGTGGGTCTTCCGTGCTGGAACCCTAAATATCTTTCACCTGGATCCTGGAAGAAGGCTGCAGAACTGCCTCTTGATGCATGAAAAACAATTACTTTTAATTGTCTTTAGAAATGGATTTTCTGGTGTATCACATTAAGAACAAGCTTGTTTATCAAAATCCACTGATCCAAGTAATTCACATCTTAGCTAAAATTACTTTCTGAAATAATAATGAGATTTCTGCAGGAGGAGCCTCTTCCCGCAGCACCCGTGGGACACCGTCCACTCCGGCGCAGCGCGTTTGTTTTAAGGAGCTTCCCGATCCTTAGGCTGAATGTTCAGTTAAAGCCTGAACATCACTCCTGCTGCTTCTTCCTGCTACTTCCTTCTTAGCTTCCTTTCTGCCTTTAGAAATTCTAGTCCAGTATCTCCTTATGTTTGAGATTAAGATATAACTGGGTAGGTTCCTTCAGCATCTGATGCTCTTCATCTTGCAGGTGACAAATCCTGTGCTGGGCTTAAACAAACAGCAGTTGTTTTCAATGCATCTGACAACCATCTGTTGAGTGTTCGAGTTGCAGACACGGCTGCGCACAGGGTCTCAGGCGATGTCGTTTCTTCAGCTCCGTACACCTACATTTCCCTCTGCTGTGTCAGCTCCATTGTCAGACAGGGGCTGCTCTGTGTGGCAACCTGCAGGCATGGACTGAATTTGCTCCAGGTTTATATCAAGTTTGGGAGGAATTTTCTATTATCCAATAGTCTCCCCCATATTCTGAGATTCTCTAATTGGAGAATAGACTGTGAGCATATGGCTGAGGCTTCCCTCTGTGGTCCTGATCTGACCCAGTCCATCCCAGATTGGATATGGTGAACAGCTGCAGAACTTGCAGGATGATTCTGTACCTGCTAATCACTGTCCACTTGCCTATGGGTTAGTGAGCAAAGATGGTACAGGGAGTGCGGGAGTGCAGTAAGCAGCTGAGATGGAGCTTCAGAATTGGATTTCAGGAAGAACAGCAGCCCCCTGGCAGTCCAGAGCATCTCTGTACATTATGGTGAGCTAATGAGTCAATGGACATCAGAAGGGATAGTCACAGGGACTAGAATTCTACCAGCTACACAGACATCTGCACATTCTGAGACATTTCTTCAGTTTTCATGATTGGGACTGACTCAACACTTCCTCTTGTGCTTTGCTGCAAAAAGAGTGCAGTTGTTGGGCTCCTCTGTCCTCCCTAGAGCCCCCTCTGCTCACAGTCGCTCACATCAGTGGGATCCCTAATATCAGCGCCCTTCAGGGTTCTGACGTCAGAAGGCAACGCAGGGTCAGCTGGTCACCCGGGCTCTGTTGTCTGGGGAAGACTAGTGGGGTCTTTTGTAGCAGACCACCGCCTCGGGCAGGCAGGGAGAGGGCTGCTCACAGAGGTGAGGGCCCAGGCTCTTGCCATCTGTGATTCTATCTGTCCTGAAGGCCTTTTTCTTTGCTGATGGAGACCACCATGAAGCAGCCATGCTCAAGACTTAAACAGCTGGCTTTCCATGTTTACTTGTGAGTCTGCCTGAAGCCGAGGCCTTGCCTGGAGATGGGTGGTGGGTTCATGGTAAGTGAGCCTCTGTGAGTCACTGATTAGTACCAGGACCCGCAATGGCAGAAGCCATGAAGACAAGGGAAATAAGATGAGGGAGGTCACGGCCAAGCGCACCTGGCTCAAGCCCCAGCTAGACAAAGACTGCAGCCCCAGGCATGGCGTTTCCAGGTGGAGACCTCTGCTCTCCTAAGTTGACATCATCCCTTGCCTTCCTCGGAGAAGTCCTTGAGTGGCTCAAGTCTTTTTTTCAGTAACTCCCTCCCTTGTTCTGATAACCAAATAAATACACAGCACCCAGAGAAGACCTTGGTCTTAACTTCAAGAGAATCTTGAATTATGTGAGTGTTTTAGTTTGCCTGGAGACCTGAAATCCTTCCACTTGCTTCTCTTATTCTGCCTTTGCTGTCCACTCCTCTAGGAGACTGCAGACCCGACAGTCTGCAGCAACTACAGAGTGCAGTTAGCAGAATATCGCCCTGTGACATCAGCCAGTGGGCACGGCAGACTGATGCCTGAGAAGGCGGGTCCACTGCAGAACTCCAGCTCAAGGGTATCACACTGTGACCTGCGGATGTCTGGTGGACGAGAAAGCGGGATCTGTCCTGCGGCATGGGAGGGAGAGCAGACAGCAGCTGTGCTGTGGGCTCCAGAGGGAGGGCAGACCCCTGTGAGTGCTGAGCGACTCTGTCCCATCTTTGTACAGGGTGACACAAACAGTGCACCTAGGGCTTAAGGGTTAGAAAAGAAGCAGGATTTGCAATCCTCGCAGGAAAAATAATGGGCTGTGGGCAATGTATCGGGGGATTTAAAAATCTGATTTGTAAAACTTTGAATTAAAAGATACTTGGCCAATTCTTATGCACAAAAGCTTTTCAGAATGTCTGAAAAATGTAATTAAATTAAAGGATTGATTTAAATGTGTGGGCCTTAAAACATTGCAAAAAAAATGTAGCTTTCAATGAGAAAAAAAATGATGCCACATCATTTTTTGTGAGGGTCGCTGTCTGGGTCCTTGTGCTCTAAAAGGAAAATGCAAGCAGAGACAAAGTGTCTTGGGGAGCACACTGTGAGCTTCAGCCTCTCTTATGACTATGCTTAGCCACACGCCTGCAGTGTGACCTACGGAGCAGGAGAGATCTGTTGTATGGGATTCACAATAAAATGACACAGCCTGCGGATGCAGTTTTGAGACTAACTGGAGGAACGGGTAGCTTACCAGAGCAAAAGAGGGCGAGAAAGCAAAATGGAGAGACAGGTTGCAAGACAAATTGTACTTTCCACAATTGTGGCAGTGGAATCCCTTTTCCATATACCATGCTTTATTTTGCAGTAAACTTCAAAGTTTTATAAGTAAATAGATGCAACTGAAGAGCATAGCCAGAAGTGAAATAAATCAGATGCATATGTGTAAACAATTATGTAGTAATCAGTTGTTTAATTCTTTAGTTTAGATACTTATATTATTGAAAAATTTCTGTTTTGTGGTCAGTAAAAATCAGCTTCCCGCGCTCGGGCACACAGAGCGACAAGGTCACCCTCAAAGGCGCCAAGGACTGTGTGGAAGCAGCCAAGAAACGCATCCAGGAGATCATCGAGGACCTGGAGGCTCAAGTGACCGTGGAGTGTGCTATTCCCCAGAAATTCCATCGATCTGTCATGGGCCCCAAAGGTTCCAGAATCCAGCAGATCACCCGGGATTACAGTGTCCAGATCAAGTTCCCAGACAGAGAGGAAACCCCTGTTCATGGCATGGAACCTGCCATCCAGGAGAATGGAGATGAAGCCAGCGAGAGCAGAGAGGCTGAGCCCGGCTCACCCAGGAGGTGCGACATCATCACCATCTCTGGCCGAAAGGAGAAGTGTGAGGCTGCCAAGGAAGCTTTGGAGGCCCTCGTTCCGGTCACCACTGAAGTGGAGGTACCCTTTGATCTCCACCGTTACATCATTGGGCAGAAAGGGAGTGGGATCCGCAAAATGATGGATGAGTTTGAGGTGAATATACATGTCCCAGCTCCTGAGCTGCAGTCAGATGTCATCGCGATCACAGGCCTTGCTGCAAATCTGGACAGGGCCAAGGTGGGGCTGCTGGAGCGTGTGAAGGAGCTGCAGGCTGAACAAGAAGACCGGGCTCTCAGGAGCTTCAAACTGAATGTCATCGTAGACCCCAAATACCATCCCAAGATCATTGGGAGGAAAGGGGCAGTGATCACCCAAATCAGACTGGAGCATGACGTGAACATCCAGTTTCCAGATAAGGATGATGGGAGCCAGCCCCAGGACCAAATCAAGATCACAGGCTATGAGAAGAACACAGAAGCTGCCCGGGATGCTATTCTGAAGATTGTTGGGGAGCTTGAGCAGATGGTGTCTGAGGATGTCCCCCTGGACCACCGTGTCCACGCCCGCATCATTGGTGCCCGTGGCAAAGCCATCCGCAAAATCATGGATGAATTCAAGGTGGACATCCGCTTCCCCCAGAGTGGAGCCCCAGACCCCAACTGTGTCACTGTGACGGGGCTCCCAGAGAATGTGGAGGAGGCCATTGACCACATCCTCAACCTTGAAGAAGAATACCTGGCTGACGTGGTCGACAGTGAGGCACTACAGGTTTACGTGAGACCCCCGGCACATGAAGAGGCCAGGGCCCCCTCCAAGGGCTTTGTGGTGCGGGACGCTCCCTGGGCCAGCAGCAGTGAGAAGGCTCCTGACATGAGCAGCTCTGAGGAATTTCCCAGCTTTGGGGCGCAGGTGGCCCCTAAGACCCTCCCCTGGGGTCCCAAGCGATAATGATCAAAAAGCAGAAACCTTTCCAGCCTGCTGACCTGCACCCGCCCACACAGTGGTTTGTCTCCACCTGACCCAGCGGCTGGATCCTCATGACTTGTTGATGCTCTTCCCTTCCCTGAGGTCTTGCAGTGACACCTGACGAGCCGGCCCCACACAGCCGCTCCTCCAGGCTCAGTCGGCACCCAGCAGCTTGGCATCTGCCTCCGACGCTGCTCCAGGACAGGTGCACCACTGTCTGAAACACTAAGCCAAGGTAATTGAGCACCTCATGAGCACACAGACTCCAGCTTCCTGTGCACCCGCATGTGGTCAGCACTCTGACCTTCATTACCAGAGCTCCGCAGCAGTGGCTAGGAGTCGACTTCCTGTCATGACCTCAGGAAATAAATTTCCTTGACTTTATAAAAGCCAAAAAAAAAAAAAAAAAAAAAAAATCCATCAGTGAACTTGTCCATACACATCTACACATGCCTCTATTTTGTAACATAATTCGAAATCACTTGATTTAGGGCATGCTCCATTTAGAGAATTCTAGTTTTCAAGATTCTGTATGGGAATCTGCCCGACCAGCAGAAAGAGTTAGAGTTCATTCTTACATTTTGTGAAATGTTAGCTATATAGTTCACATAAATTGATGGCTGGTTATTGGTTTTATATATTTTTCTGTCCATTGTTAATTTTTTTTTCTTTTTGAGACAGGGTCTTGCTATACTGCTCATGCTGGCTTTGAGCCCACTTTGTTTGTTTGCTTTTTTTTTGAGCCCACTTTGTAGCTCAGGCTGGTCTCAGACTCACAGTGATACTCCTGCCTCAACCTCCACAGTGCGGGGATTACAGGCATGCACCACCATGCCCACCAAATTTAAAGGTTTAAAATGTATCTTTTCAATGGATAAAAAGTGATATGGTATTTTTATACAATGAAGTACTACTCAGTTGTGAAGAAGGATAAACTTCAAAGTTTTGTAAGTAAAGAGATGTAACTGAAGACCATAGTCATAAATGAAATACATCGGATGCATGCATGTGATCATTGTGCCGTTTCCCTAGAATAACAACCTGCAAGAGTAAGATCCAAATTGGGAAAGGAGAAGAAACTGCTGAAAAGGAAAGAAAAACATGAATGAGGGAAAGGGAGAAAAGAAGGTAGGAAAAGAAAAAATATATATATACATATATGTACACACACAAGACAGCTAAGATAACTATACAACTGATTTATATTTATTTAACAAAATTGTTTTGGGCCAGGGAGATGGCTCAGTAGAATAAGCACTTCCCTGGCAAGTGCAAGGGCCTGAGTTCAGTCCCTGGTTCTGCCAAAGGAAAAAAAAGAATTGTTTGTACTTGCATTGTTTGATTATTTTTCATGCCTATATCTTATAATCTGAGCAACTACATTGAAGATAGCCATACATTGAAGATAAAAGTAACTATTGTTAACTTCCTAATAGGGTGTTGCGAAATTCTGTACCACTGTTTTATTGTTTTGTTCTCTTTAAAATAAAATTAAAATTCAGCATACAAAAATATATTCTTTTGCATGTGCCCTTTGTCCCTTTTACAGTGCCTATTCAGGTACTTTGTGGTCTTGTCTGTTTTCCAATTGTGGGAAATACGGTGTTGTGGGGTTGTTATTCCACACACGATATGATGGCTCCAACCACTTAAAGTACGACAGGAAATCCATGCTTTCCCCAATGCTGCACATGGAGGAGGGAGAATTTGACCTTAATCGCACATCCCACAGTTGCTCTTCCCGGAGATGTGTGCCCTTGCGACTCTGTTACTGCAAATCCATGCCAACTGTGTGCTTGGCCAGAGGCAGGAGCAGGGCGACACCAGAAGCAAAGCCCACCCTCATCCCTGAAATGCGGGGGTCACACATGGCATGCACGGGGTGGTGTGAGGTGAGGGGCAGCAATGGAAGGGAGCTTCCTTCCCTTCATGTGCTAGCAAATCAGGTAAGGCAGAGAAAGTGATTTTGAAAATATGAGGTGCTCAACATACATATACAGTGTGCTCAGTCGGTACCTCTGGTGGGTGACTGTGCTGTCAAGCTTAACAGTGCCAGTGAGTCTGTACATGGTCAAATGTTTTACACTCAGTGAGATCATTTTTGGAGGCAAAGTTTCTCAGAAGCTCACGTGTCTGGATGGACTCAATACTCTTTGAAAGTGAGAAATTGTAAGCTTTCCTCAAATGAGAGACTGTCTTTTTTGAATAGCAGGATGAGGCCCTGGGTGATGCAGAGCCCTCTGCTTAAGCAGGGGCCCTACAATATTTGATATTTGAACTCAGACCCCTCCCAAAGAGCAAAAGTTAATTCATAGCCATAGAGTGGTCCACATGGGTCCATAATATATGCTGATAAAACTAACATCCTCCCCAGCCCCTGGTTACTCTCTGTCTCTGAGAGAAACCCTGTCCTGTCTGCACATGGCACAGCATATACAAATCCACACCATCATGCTGCACTGCACAAACGTGCATGACCGCTACACACCAATAAAACCAGAATTTACAGACAGTCCACTAGGAGGAACACATGGCTTTGAGATACTCATCCTTCCTCATGTGGCGCTTCTGCCTTTGGTGACACCCCCGCTTGCCCAGCCACGTGGGAGCACTCATGGGCGTTGCGGGCGACGGAGCCCACACGGGGGAACTATTTGGTGTGGGATCGCACAACTGCAAGCATGTCAAACCCACATTTGCATCAAGTGGCAAAATGTGCCCACAAGGAATCAGCCCTCCATGCTGCCTGTCTTTCCTCCTCTCAGAAAGAGTCTGCTCAGTTGTCCATGGTGCACCACAGAGTGTGGGGTTTCCACCTGAGGCAATGGAGGTTGCTAGGAGAGGCTCTGTATGCACTTTAGGGAAGGGACCTGGAGTAGGCACCTGGAGAGTGCCGCTGCCTTGCAGTTAGCGCAGGAGCAGAGGGCAGGGGGTGGTGTGACATTCCTGGGACCTACCTGTGTATCTGGATTGCTGAGCTCACTTGCAAACTGAACATCATGGGCTGGGAGATAAGTCAGTAGAATGAGCGCTTGCCTGGCAAGTGTAAGGGTCTGAGTTCAATCCCTGGTTCCACCAAAAAAAAAAAAAAACATCACTGTGTGTTTGAGAATCTGACCCTCTTTTCTTCTGATACAAGCTGGGCAGTGAGTTCTACTCTCAGGACTGGCAGGGAGCCTCATGCCTGGAGTCTGCTGCCAGGGAAGCCAAGTTGTCACCACGGAGCAAGGTCACAGGATCGCCACACTGAGCAATCTGCTGTCCCTTCATGCTCTCTCCTCCTGAGGAAGGGGTGGCTGATGTCTGCAAGACTGCAGAATGGGAGCTTCTGGATCACTTTGTGAAGAAGAGCAGTGGCCCACTGCTCCTTCACCATAGCAAGATAGAGTCTGAGAGAAAGAAAGACCTAGTGGGGGAGACCTTGGGACTCAGGCACCCATCTGCGCTTGTCGTGACGCTGCCTGGAGCAGCACCCAGAGAATTCACGATGGAAGATAGCTGCTGCAGCAGGGTGGACCGACAAATGCCTGCTGAGAAGCACGCTTCCACGCCAGCAAGAACATCCGCAAGCCTTTGAGAGAATAATGTCCACTACTCATAAATCCAGTTTATTAAGCTTCAAAACAGCCTTGTCTTTTAGTGTTTGCAATGACATTCTGTGATCTTCTGCGATGATGTATTTCTGAAATGGAATATTTTTTTTTAAATATAAGTAGCTTACAGATTACAACAAGTACAACAATGTCCCTATCCAATATTTCTTTAAAACTTTTGACAAAGAAAACACACCAAACTCTATCACCTGCCCTATTAGGTACCACAAGGCTTGAGTATTAAAAACTTTTCATATTAGATACAATAGTCTTTTTCTTCTTTATGGATCATTTGTTTTGTGTTTCAGGCTAATGGAAAGCAAAAGAATCTGACTCTGTCACAACAAGCTCCATGACATAAATGTGTAGAAGTCCAAGTACTACCCTTCCCTGCCAACAGCCTGGGTGAAAGCAGGCTTTTTTCTCAGGGTCAGCCAGGGTCATTTTTAATATCTCCACTGCTGACTCTTCCCTCTTGGGGAGATTTCTAACTGAATTATGCTTCCTCTTGTTACATACATACATATCTCTCACCACTCGCCCTGAAGCAAATGGAATATTGGGAAGTTTTGAGAAATGTTTAAAAAAGAACCACTCACTGAAACTGATGTTTTCTAGAATAAGATTCTGGGAGGTGGAGGAAAACCCTCAAGTTAGAGGCACTCTGACCAAGTCTTTTGGGTGGGTGTGCGAGAGGAAGTACCACTTGGGCTCCATTGCCGTGTGCTTCCCTTGTCTGATGAGTAATGCTTATGCCTGTTTGTGAGTCACAAGGCGACGCTCTGACCCATGTACGCACTGGGTGGTGGCCGAGCTTGGGTACTCGGTGCATCGCTGGCCTCCCTAGCAGCGTCCTCCTCTCCTCACACTGGACGCATTCTAATACTTTGCTTAGCATTCTGAGATGGAGTCCTGCTGCAGGCAGCTGGCTTAGCTCTTGGGTCAGACCTGCACGGCTTTGGTGCATGGCTGCCTGCCTGGCTAGGGGACCGCAGACCACTGAGTGGTCGCTGCTTGCATCAAGTGCTTGGGCGAGCCCCTGAGGTCCCCCTGCTGCTTATAGTTCTAGGACACAATGCTAGCTCACCTGTGGCCACCAGCTTAGAGGGGACAACAGGCATGCTTTGCATTGGCAGCCCATGTCCGAGCTATATTGTCCTTGTGATGCCCTCCATTGAATCCCTGAGCCACAGCCCCTTTCTGGTTCCTCCTCTTCTCTGGGCCATAGGATAGTGTGTGTGCATGTGCATGTGTGTGTGCAGGCGTGTGCGGGTGTGTGCACGCATGTGTGTGTGTGCATGTGTGTGTGTGTGCGCGTGCGTGTGCACGCATGTGTGTGTGTACATGCTCATATGAGAGACAATCCCCTTTCCTGTATAAACTGCTTCATTCCAGGTTCTTCTACATAGAAAACAAACAACATCCACAAAATAGCTTCAAGCAGGATGGAAACTTTTAGTGAAATCGTAAGGCTCCCCATTCAGGATTTGCACTGAAGCCATTGAAAATTTAAATTTTGCCCCAAATTCAACTTACTAAGAAGAGGCATATAAAGAAAATCAAAGAAGTAATAAAGAATGAAAAGGTGCAGATTCAGTCAGGGACACTCTGCACACTAGAACTACATTTGAGTAGTGGCCCACTTGGCTGGGCCTGTGGTGAGTGTCCTTGCCGGACCGAGAGAGCAGGTGTGAGCTGCTCATCCAGCTGCCCTCTCTGCCTCGTGCAGGCCCTGGCACAGGGTGATGCTCACTGGTACACATTGGAATTGCAGCGTAGGGAAGATGGGGAGCGTGATACTAAACCCGTGCAAGGCACAGATCCAGCACATTAATCAGCAGTCCTCCTTGGAAGGAAAGGGACGGCCTGTCCTCCGAACAGGGCCACCCACGCTGCTGACGGCCAAGGCCGAGGCTCTCTCAAGGGCATCACAGCTTATTCTGGCATTGAGTCACTTTACTTTATTTAAATTTGTTTTGCATTGCCTATTGAGCTAGAGCGCATTTACAGCGAAAGCAATAAACAGATGTCTCTCAGCACAGAAGAGCTTTAATCTTTCACACAACTTTAATTTTATTTTCCTGTTTAATACTCATCAGTAAATATTGCAAAATAGAGACTCGAGCCCAAACAATCCAATTTCACTGGAAACTGCAGGGCTGAGACAGAGGACATATCCACTGGACCAAACTCAACAAGCTACACAGCCATGATTTTAAATCTGTCTTGCTGCCAGATGATCATTGGAAAACTAATTTAAAGAAAACAAAGTTTGCAGAAAGAAACTTTCTCCAACTCATGCAACCATAAAAGATCAATAAAAGCAAACAATGCAAAGTGCTGACCTTGGTGTGACCTTGGCACCACCCACCACAGTACTGGGAGAAGGCAAGAAACAGCTCTACTGACCACACACTGCGCCCACGTCATCAGTTAGCTCACTTAGAGTCTCTCATCTGAAACCCAGAAGGGAAGAGGTAGCAAAAGAGTGACCCTACTGGAGAATTTTCTCAAGGACAGGCTTCTGGATGACTGAGAAAGCAGCCTTCTCCTCCATGTTCTCAAGGAAGCACAAAATCTCCCTGAAGCATCCATGAATGCGAGGTGCAACGTGGCAACACCTGGAAGGGCAGCGTGTCAGTGCTGGCATCGCACTGCAGGCCAGAAGGCCACATACAAGGCATTTGTGTCTTTATTGGAACAGATACATTTGAAAATACACAAAAATTTGAAACATGACTGAAAGATAAGTTCTCCCTTGAGAATTTAGTTAATGCATGTAAAGGGATAGAAAAGACACTACCAGACGGCTGACATTAAAATTTTCTGCATCTCTCTTCCCATCTCTTCTCCTTTCCTCCCCTCCCCTCCCCTCCTCTCTCTCTCTCTCTCTCTGTCTTTCAATTGGTGGGTTGAAATTTAAGGAGAAATATGGCTTTTATCCATAGTGAATATATTTCTTCTGAAGCTAATATTTACATAAAGGAGAACCTGTGTCTTTAGTTTGAAGAAGCCCTGAAGACCCCTTGACCGAGTGACCAAGCTGAGCACACATGACTTTCCTGTGCCTGGACTGCGGGCACTGAGAAGGGCCTGTCGCTTCTGGCTCTCTTCCAACCAAACTTAAATAATGAAGTCGCACAAGTCAGGATCATACAGCGCTCTTTGGAAGCTTCAGAGTGGTCAGAAGCAAAGGACAGTCTGAGGAATGGTTGAAGGAGAGCAATGTCACAAGGACAACCGAACAAAATGTGAACTCTGCAATAGGGCATTGGTAGGAAAACCTGACTCAATTCAAGTGCAAATCTGTAACACTACTATATCAAACCTTCAATGCCCTTACAAGGCCTCTTCTCTCAATCTCTACCAAGTCAGAACTGACATTATGGGGATGCCCCCCACCCGGAACAACCTCCCTAGGCATAGAGACAGGAGAACAATCTGTTTTCCTCCCTCCCTCCCACCACTGCCCAGTGGTGCCTGCCCTAAAAAGCAGCAGGAGCAGTAACCCCAGAAGAGCAGCGTGGGCAGCAGCCTGTGAGACACCAGCAGAGGGCAAGAAAAGGTGGAGAAGCAGTTCTGAAGGGAGCAGGTCACCCGGCAGCACCGTGGAGGCTCAGTTCACGGCATCCTCAGCTATTTCTGGAGTTGATTCAGAGCCTTCGCTCTCGCCACGTGGGGCTGCAGAGCCAGCTGGTTCCCACGTGGGATGCGAGCACACAGACTGCTTCCTGGGGGGGAGGGGCCTTGGTCCCTCAGCCCCTGGATTCGGGTAACTTCTTAGTTCCAGCAGTGATGAGATCCTCTACAGAAACGGCAGGGCAAGTTTGGGGTGACACAGCCAACACCTGTCCTAAGTCTCATCACTTCTCTTGGTGTGAAGCTGGCATCCAGGTTGAACAGAGAAGGGTGACACCTCGGAAACCTGAGCCACAGCTGACATGCATTCAGAGTAACACCAGGGCTCACTGCTGCAGTACTTGGGCTTTTCTGTGAGGGAATGTTTCTGTTCTGGAAATTCATAGGTAGCAGTCCTGAGGCCCCATGTGAAGGGACTTGAAGACTGAGGTCATGAGGATGGCATGGTGAGAACTGATCCAGTGGTCACAGCACAGATCAGAGAGCTTCCACACCTTCCCCGCACCACTTGAGGACGGGAGAAGGTGGTCCCCCATGGACGGACCACCCAGAAACTGCACATTCTGACTCGTTGAATTTCCCTGCTCTGAAACAGAAAGCAGGAGGTCTGCTGGCCATACTACCCAGCAGGCAGAACTCTGAAACAGCTCCCAAAGTGGCTGGGCCAGGCTTGCAGGGTTTGCTCACACCAAGGCAGAGTCTGACACTTTGGACTTGAGTCAGGAACTGGGAAACTCAAATGCTTAGGGGACCACGGGCACTGTCGCGGTTGGGGGCTCCATTGTGCTTCCCTGAAATGATTCTTAGGCTGAAGCGCCGTCTCAGAGGTCTCAAAACGTGCCTCCTTGGAGACAAAGACTTAGAGACACAACTTGGTGAAGAGGAGACCTTTTAGGCTGGGTCTTCACCTAATGTGATGGGTGTCCTTAGAGAAAGGGGGATTTAGATACAGATATGTACAGAAGAAGACCATGTGCCGATGTAGGTACAGACACGGGATGCCCGGCTATATGTCACAGACAGAGACCCCAAAATCAGCCCTGCCAGAAACCCAACTGTGGACTTCAGACCCCCAGAACCGTGGAGAAATAAATCCCTGCTACTCATCCGGGCTTCGACCCTTCCTCAGAGCAGCCCAAGCAATCTAAGCCGAGGCAGTGCACTCCTCACTGAGAATAGGCCAGCAGCCCCGCTGCTCCAGCTGGCAGGATTTCACTCACCCAGCATTCTTTGGGCTGGTTTGTACGATGCACAGGATAGAAGCATGTACTTTCCTGGTCCTGCACGAAGGCACTCAGAGAGATCTTCCCTTCCTTTCCTCTGTCAAAGCAGCATGTATCCCGGGAAACACTCTTGCATGCGGGCTGTGTCCAGCTCCTCAGAGGAGCAGCTACCAAGGAGCACTTCAAACCTTAGCGACTGAGCAATTCCCATCCAAGTCCCCCTCCAGCACAGTAGCCAAAGGCATGGAAAGCTGAGCTGCAACGGGAACTGAGCATTGCTCCCTTCAGCAGTGGAGGAGAAGGGGCTCTGGGGGGCATGTGTGGGCTTCCTGTGCCAGCTTCCTATTTTAGTTCAAATCACAAGCCCCACCTCCCACTCACTGCACCTCATAGATCCCCAAGTGCTGTCAAAGCCAAAGCATTGTGTGCTTTTCTTCTTTAACTCTCACTTTGGAAAAAGAAACATTTAAATTCAATTTGTAGTTATGTCTTTCGGACAAATAGGGTTGTCCTGTTTGGGGAAATGAGGTCAGGCAGAGGTGAGAAGGCTCCGTGTCAGATGCCCCTTCTCATGGGTTTTCCAGGAGTGATAAGAAGCATCTCAGGCTGTGTCACAATGCATAGCCAACCCTTCAGGATGGCCCCAGACTCACTGTCTGATTCTCTGCTCTAAAGAGGAAGTGACTGGAGATTCCTCCAACTCATTGGTCACAGATTAGCTGCAAGGCTCGGGCACTTCCTTCTCTTTGGGAGCCGCAGTGGTGTCGCTTCATCTCTCTTTGTTGGTAGCCCAGGAGACTGAGGTCTTCCAAACAAAAGCCCACCTCTGGATTCCTATCTCTTCCCTTGCCTCTGCCACCCCACACACCCTCATTTTACCCCATGAGCCATGCCCTTGTCACAGGGGACTTCTTTCTCTTCATGCTCAGTGCATTTAACTCGATGTAGAGAGTTACTGTGCTGAGGTTGGAGCATTTTCAGTTCATATCCCTGCCTTTATTTTCTGTCGATTGTGTTCTTTATCTCTAGTGTTGAGTGGCAGAATCCCTCAGCACTCTGACAGAAAGGAAGAAATAAGGAAGAATCCACAGACATTCCTTGGTACCCCTTGGTATTCTATGGGTCACCCCTCAGCAGCAAGACAAGCACAACATTTCTATAAATAACCTTGAGTGACAGCAGCCTCTCACACTCTGCAATTTCACCTGGGTTATTTGTTCTCCGTCCTCTTCTTCCAATTCTTTGTACCATAGATCTCTTAAAACAAATAAATGTTTCGAAAAGAAAACCTTTAAGTAGCACAAATTCATTAGCTGCCAGCCAACCTTTGTTTACAGCACCAGGACTGCAGGGTCAGGAGCCCTCTCTCTCTGACAATTTAATACAAATAAGCAATAGACCATTGCTCCCAGAGTCGCTGCACTGAAATGAGAAGACTGTTGAAGCAATGCTGGAAAAATGGCTGAAGATTTGTACTCATGGGCTGGGGAGATAGCTTGGCAGTCCAAGTATCTGTGTGGCAAGTGCAAGGACCCAGGTTCCATCCCCGGTACTATTTGCTGTGCCCACTCAGGAATTCCTGGCATGCTGCACTAGCCAGTGAAACCAGGCATGGTGGTGCACGCCTGTAATCCCAGTGATGGGAAGACTGAGATAGGAGGATCACTATGAGGCCAAGCTACGTAGTGAGACCCTATATGAATTAATTAATTAATTAAAAAGATTTGCATTCATTTTTCTCCGACACAGAGAAGGACTGGAGGAGGCCAACTGCCCTTCCTCTTGGGAAGAGGGGGAGAAAGGCTTTCCTTGGCCAGGGTCCTACCTAAAGTCAGCTCCCAGCTTTACGGGAGATTAGGTCTGGACACTGACTGTGATGACCTGGGGCGAGGACTGTGCACAGGGCCAGGGTGCTGGGTCACGGCACATGTGGACAAAGGGCAGAATCACTCCAATAAAAGGGACCCATGGGGGGCCCGATTTCAGCAGCCTTCTTCCCGTTGGCTGTGCAGCACATGGGCACCTGTCGCGATCTCAGAGAGCTCAGTCAGTGGCCTTCAGTGCTCTCCTGATCGCTTTCCCTGAGCAGCGAAATAATCTCACACTTAAACAGCCTCAGGAGCAGCATTTGGAGCTGAGTCTCCATTTTTCCCATCTCCCTGGATTTAGCTTTTGTGGGTTTGTCTGTTCAGGGCAGCTCCCACCCATGGCCTGATACAATACGTGACCACACCAGCTTCATGAATGTGGCAGCGTGTGCAGGCATCACTGCTTTATCAGCCTCACTCCCGTCTGTGTGAACAGCATCCCGCTGCCTGAGTATGCAGCCACTGCTCGCCCTCTGCTCCCTCACAGACCTGTGGGTGGCTCATGCCACTCTTGGGGCCACAGACACCGAAGCTCTCCAACCCCTGTGTTCTCCTTCTTTGTGAGTGAGCCATTCCTGAAACCAGCGTCGACTGATTCTCACTCAGTGCAAGGAAAGAAAATCTCTATTGGGTCAATAGGTACAAAAACACAATGAAATTTTGTCTTGTTTCTCTGCTTTTGTCCCATGCAAATCTGACCTCAATCTGAGCCCCAAAAAATTTTCATTAGCGCACAATGCTCATGGTCATTGCTGCAGATCTGGAGTACAACAACACACAGTAAACACTAGTTAAATATTTGATGAATTGGAGAATGAAGCAAATGCAAACTAAAATTATTTTTGCCTGCCTTTATTGTGTTATATATTTGGTTCCTAAGTCCTGTATTTTGCTCTTCCATTGTGTGTGTGTTTGTGTGCAATACGTGTCTAATCAGCACCAATCCCAAGAATATCCAAATGCTTAGAAGAGTCCTATTGTCCTACTCTATACTTCTTGGTGTTGTGAAGATAGCTCAGACTTACGCAGGCAAAAGGGAGAGGCTTCTATGAACAGCAAGCACAGCATACATAAACGCTTCATGTTTGGAATAACGAGAGCTAGGCAACAGAGAGTAAGATAAAGTGGTTAGTAGGGCTGTGTTTAGCTGCAGGAACAAATTTTAGCTGTGTTCCCTTGAGTCAGAAGGATTTTTAAAAACGTATTTTCAGTAGTTTGAGGAGGTACGTGATTATGTGTGGTCTTCCACGACCTCGGCTCCTTCAACAGTCCTAGTGCTACATCTGTTCCATATTTGTATATTTTATGCAGTGCTGTGATTGCATAATTGAAAGTGCCAGCACAGCCGCAGTATGTCATTCTTCTGTACCATCTCACAGGGCAGCATGAGCAGGAAGGGAGAAATGGGGTTGCGCTGCCTTGGTACTATCTGGATGAAAAAGCAGAGCTGTTTCCTAAAACATACATAGAGCTTATTCTTAGACCTCATTGGTCAGACCTAGGGCACGTGATCCAGCTCTAAGCCAATCAAAGGTGGGTATGGCTTGCACAGAGAAATGAAGACTTGCTGTGATTCTGATGAGCAGCAAGAAACTACCAGGTTTTTTCCCTTGGAGTCTAGGGCTCCACGTGTTGGGGCCCCAGAAAGGAACTCTGCACTGCATGATGATTCAATGACATTGGCGTAAATTAAATCATTTTACACAGTGGGGCAGTTGGTTTTCAGGGTTTTTAGTCTTAAAGAAAATGAAATACATTTAAGTATCATGGTGAAAAGTCTGTTCTTTTCCTAATGTTTTCTGAGCTTTCCTGGTGGTGTCCAGAAAAATCTCTGCTGCTAGAAATCATTCTTCATTCTAATACTAATCCTCCATCTTAATGAAATGGCCCCTACTCTCAGCTAAAAGCTGTATACAGGCGACAGTGTCACACGCTGCCTCCATTTTACTATGCTTATTTTGCTGTAAAGATTATTCCTAATGATATATAAATGTTTATATATGATTAATGATAATATGGGTTATTTTAAATAAAATATTTCACAAATAAGAGTATTATGACGTCATGAAATTACACACCTAATTGTTGAGAACTTTGAAAATTTCTTAAAATTGTAGATCATTAAGAATTAATGAAGGAGATGATTCCAAGAACAACTGAGGACCAGAAGAGAAAGCCACAAGCTGAATCTAGCCTCCTTTAAAACCAGAATCAGTGGGAGATTGAAAAGCGGGCACTGCTCTTTGTGTCCACTACCATTGTTTCAGAAAGCAACCTGAGGCATTCAAAACTATGATTGCAAACTATGTTGACCTCTTGACTGGTGATTTAGAGCTGAAATAACGTGGGAAGCTCAAGCCTGTGAGCTGAGATACATAGAAAGGTTGATGACACATACATATGCACAAAGGCACAGTTAACACACGGGAAGAATAGATAGGCATGCCTGTCTTTGGGTGGTGCATGAAGTAGTGGTTCAGGCCCTGCACCTCACAGCAGCACCATGTGGCTATCTGCAGTATTCCCACCGACAGAAAAGCTGTAAGTTCCACTTCTACCTACATCCCTCGTGCGTCCAGTAGCACACATATTGACCTCATTACACCTTACAACCATGTTATTGCCGACCTGGGCAGAGCACACAGGGCTCTGTGCCCACGGAGAATTCTGTGTTAGGTGTTGAAAATTCAGCACAGAGGAGCAGAGATTCCCATAGTGAGAGGTGTTATTTTCCTTTCAATTGTTTTTTGCAATCATATCTATTATTTGAGAGAAAGGGTCATTTGACTGGAGGTCTTTTAACCCTGGAAAACTGCCCACATTCCTTCAACAGAGGAAGCGTGGAAGGGTTCTCAGAGCTCTGCAGACTGCGGCTCCCTCGGAATGGAGGGACTCCTGTCCCCCATCCCAGGTGCAGGCATGGAGCTCTGGGGGCTGAGCCGTGAGACCACACCTGGCTATATCGCACCCCGACCCCCAGACAGTTTGCCTTACAATTGGGAGGAAGGTGTGCAAGCCTCAGGTGATTATTTTGTCTTGAAGGATTTCATAGATTTTATCTCCAATAGCCCCAGCCCGGCATTCGTCTTACACCTGAGGACCATACACAGGGACCCGCAGCTCCCCTATGTGGAGACAGTCTTGAGTCCTGGACCTGGCACAGATTTGGGACTGGCATCAAGGAGGGGGCAAGGTGGACAGGGGCAGTGGACAGATTCTTTTGCACTCATTTGTAATGTTTATGTAACATGTTTCTAGGAGCTGTCTGTGTTTTTTCTAATTTTCATCTACAGCCATGATTTAAAGCAGGTGACAGTGAATTCTATTAAGGGACAACACTAAATCATTCTCGAGCAGCATCCTGTGACACATATAGGGTGAGAGGGGATGTAAAGGTGATGAAGATAGTTCAGACTTTGTCATGCCATGTCAATGTTGTGGCATTCCATCCTGTCATTTAAAACTGAGATCCTGAGGGTCAAGTCCTCCACTTCAGAGAGGTTAGAAATCTGGAATTTGTGTTAATTCTCCCAAATCGTGAATATCAATTGGACCAGCTGGTACGGCTCCATGGCTTGGTACTTGCCTAGAGTGCGTGAGACCCTGCAGCCAATCGCAGCACTGCACAGCAGAGCAACACAACGATACATAGTGCCCAATAAAATTAGAGTTTTGTGGGTTTTCAGATTCATGCTCTAAAGGTACCCAGCGGGTCCCTGTTGGACGGGGCTGAGGCCTGGCTCCCTGGCTCTGCACATGGCTTTCCTTCTGCCTCACAGTGGGGGCCACCCTAGGGCCCTGCCTGCACAGCTTTACTCCTCCTCCTTTGCTTTCTCCACCTCTTTAGCTCTGTGGAAGCTCCCAGGGGAGCAACGCTGGTGAGTGGAGGCTCCAGGATAGCGTGAAGAGCGTCTTACCCAGGGATCTCCCCAGGAGACCCAGGACTGCACGGCCTCCCTCCAGTGCGTAGCAGCAGCCCCTTCTCCTCCTCTCTGCGGCGCAGGCCACATCTAGGGTGGCTGATTTCCAGGTGGCCTAGGGTGCTCTGGTCTGTGGCCAAATCCGTGCACCCTGGAGACTCCCTCAGACTGGACAATCAGATCACATCATATGTAATCAAGCAGAGTTAGGGTGATAGATTTTTATGATCCCAGATGCCTTTGCTAATGGCAGGTGACCCAGTTCAGACCTAGAGAATGTAGTAGGATTCTCTTCTCTTCTTTTTTTCCCCTCTTCTCCTTCTGCCTTCCTCCTTTCTCCTTCTCATCTTCCTCCTCCTCCTTCTCCCTTTTAAATGTATTTCAGTACAGGGTCTCACTACGTAGATCGGACTCATACAGATTCTCTTGTTTCAACCTGCCCAGCGCTGGGATTACAGTCACACACCACTACGCCGAGTCTCAATTACTGCCTCAGTGCACCCTGGGGGTGGGGCCAGTATGGCATGCCTTGGATCAGACCCTCTTTCTATGTTCTGCCTAAGCGGGCACTTTAGTCTGCTGAGCTATCTGGCCAGCCAAGAGGACTTTTTTTCTTTTTTTTTTTTTTCAAAGGATGAAACAAGTTTACTGTATACTGTCACTACTTTCACCTCATAAAGGTGCTTTAAAAATTCTGCCATGAAGTTTTACTCAAAAACATAATTAGACAACCACATGTTTCCAATCCTAGCCCCAGTCACCTCAAAGTCATACCTGTTTGAAACAAACTACAAAATGTGAGTCAAGCAAATAGGTCTCCTGCTAAGAAAACCAATTAGGGAAAGTTTAAATTGACTTCTACTTAGGAAAAATCCTCTAGAGCTACAGCTCAGAGTTGATTGACTGATTTATTTAACTTACTTTGTGAAATGACTTAGTTTTGTTTAAATCACAGTGACTTGAACTTAGTTACCTAACTTCTAAGCCAAATTTAGAAAGCCTGATATATTAATAGGCTGGGCTGTAAAAGGCTCAAGTCAACAACTTCTGACATTGCCAACGTTACAGAAAACCCACTACTATTGTGGACTACTGAACTATATTGGATTATTTTGCTGAATTTATGCACCTGTAATATTTAAAAGACAATGGAATACCCTTCTCTGACAAAACTAAACAAAAAAAGGGAATACAAATGAACAACCATTTTGTATCTGCATATTCAAAATAGTTAGGATAGATATACAGCTACTTTCTCTTAATTCAATGAATAGAAAGATTTGTTCTAATAGTGTTTGTGGACAGGATATCATGTCTGCATCTTGTACAATGAATAACCAATAAGACAACAATATGCAATGTGTTAATTATTGAAACTGTCCTACTAATTGGTTTTGAGACTGTCTCCATGCTATTTGTTTCTCAATGAAATTATAAAATAAAAAAAAAAAACTAAAAAGAAAAGAAATAGCCTAACTATACTTACAGAATGTGTAAGTAATTGAGGAACAGAGACAATATTTGAAAATAAGGGTCAGCAGATAGCTCAGCAGAATAAGCTTCTGCTTTGGCAAATCCAGAGATCAGGGCTCACTCCCTGGTCCCATATGGCAAACAGGCTCTGCTCCGGGGCACACTGCAGTGGCAGCCAGGCATGGCATACCTGGGTAATTCCAGCCCTGGGGAGGCTGAAAACAGGAGGATCATTACAATCAAGCTGCATAATGGAACCCTGTACCAAACGCATTCAAATGAAAAATAATTAAAAAAATAAATATTTGAAAATAAAATTATATGTAAACCTTCAGGACAATTTTCTCCTCCCATTTTGAAAACTAACAAATAAACATAAGGGGAAAAAAAACCTTGTGATAGCTCATCTCACATTATCTTCTCTTAGAATCTACTAATGGCAGAGGAAGCTATGAAGACAAGTGGACTTTCCGTGACCTCTATGGTGACGTTTTCTGCCAGCCAAGAAGTGTGGACTCAGCTTCTCTTCAGAGTCAGGACATGTTGTTCAAAGCATTGAGACCCACTTTATAGCCACGTAGGAAAAATTTACAAAAGGTGAGGCTAACCTGTTGAGTATGACAGGGGACCCAAATGGAAAGACTGCCACCCTTGCAGACATTAGTGAGCTCTGAACCAAGCAGGCATAGTCCAGACAAGGCCTGATGGTGTGAGACAAATTCCTTCCCTCTCCTTGCACATTCAACTACTTGGCACCAGCACTAGAACCATTTAGCAATAGATGATCTCCAAAGAAAGCAATTCTCAAATCCCAGGAAGAGCATGAAGGGAAAGTGAAATTTGGTGTTGAATTTACACTTTTCTGGGCTCAAATTCATCAGTTCAAAGCACGAAGCACTGCATAGGACATTAACCTTGGCCATCACAACTCCTTCCGGTGCACAGCACCCAAAGTCTTTTAGCCAGCTGTGCAAGTCTTTGGGGGCATTCATTGAACATGGTCCAGGACTCCAGTCTGTGGCTAGGGCAGGTGCAGTCAAAGGCTCTGTTTATATTTCAGCCAAAAATATGGGTTTGACATAGCCACCGAAGAATGAAATCAGATGCAGTGAAAGCATAGAGAACTAGTCTTAAAAAATAGGACTGGGGGACTCTTTCTTGTTAGTCTCTGTTCCCTGTGAAAGGGACAAGCACTCAACTCCACCATCTGTTAGAAAGTCTCATGCCGACAGTACGCATAAACCAGTATATTTTGCTTGCCTGATCAATGGCCATAAAAATGCTCCAAGTCCCCTTAGCAGACTGAAAATATTAATGATTATTTTCCAGTTCAGAACGCTGTATATGTTCTTCAAACCCTGGCTGAATTCAAGCTCATTTTGTTGGGTTGAGTCCTGCATCTTCTGGTCCACCCCTCCAGATCCATCTGTCTGATAACAATGAGATCCCCTGAACAATTACTCCATCAAAGGCTGAGAAGATATAATTCAGAGAAATTAAATGAGCCAGAGTTTAGATGTGCACAGTGTTTACAGCGATAAGTAGTGTGAAAATAGGAAGGACATGGCACTCTGCAGATGCCCAGCTATTTCTCCTGTGGGGAATGCTTCTTCTCCCTACCAGATTGCAGATGTGAGTGTTCCCATGCTGATGAGGAACTAAGGGTAAGGCTGCGTCCTCAGGCATTCTATAGGAGGGAGCCTCCTGGGTTCTTACTGAAATAACAGTGGACTTAGGTAAGAGCTCACTTTCTACCCTTTCCACAGGGCTAACTAATATGAACTTTCTGAGCTTTCCATTCCTCAGGAGCCAGTCACACTGAGCTGATGGCAGCTACAGAAATTGCAGAGAACTGTTCCTAGTGTTGGTCATCATGCCTTTTCTGTGGCATCAGGACTGGATGATGTATTCTAATTTTCCGTGCCCTGCTTCCCTCTGTGAACCATCATCTCCAGAGCCCCTTGGTAGGGCTGAAACAGCAGTGTTTGCATCTATTGTATGAGCTGAATGTAACTTTCCAACATCAAGGGCATTGGCTTGGAAAATGTGTTGCATCTGCAACAACAGTTGTTGTTCCTCCAGGCAGCAGGATTCATGGAGGGCCTGGCAAGGTGCTGGAATTGCGGGGTGTCTTTAATTCCATAGTCATGTTAGCCTCACTCCACCTACCTTGTGGGCAGCAATTGGACAGCATTGCAGGGTGGATGAAATGAGCAGTGGCAGGGATTAGTCCCTGAATCATGGGGTTGCTCATGGTCAGCACAGTTGGTTTTCTCTCCTATAGGACACACGTGACCCTCTGCTGTGAGCCTAGGCATCAGCGAGGCAGCATGTGGCTGGAGTGTGCGACCAACACAGCATGAAGATGTAGTGCACACCTCCTGCCCCTGCCTGGGTGCAGGACCTCTCCATTGCCTTTCGGCCCAAGACTCTGAGATTCCAGAACAGACAGAGTCCAGTCTCACTACTGAGTCCAGTCTCATTCAGCCACCATGGGACAGGGATGTCGTGGGGAGAATGGAGCAGCGGAGAGCACCAGGGAAGGCTTCATCGCACTGTGGCCCTCAGCATGAGGTCATACTCAGCCTCGTACTTCCTGGTATACAAAGCACACAGACCTAGGGAACAGTGGTGCCCCATGGGCACTGAGTGCCTCTGTCCCTTATTGCTGGGCACAAGGAGGCAAGGTCCTGGCTGCTTCTTGTGCAGCCATCTCTCAGCTGTGTGCTCCAGACACAAGATAATGCCCCCTCCTGGGAAGCAAAGGTGTGCTCTTCCTACTGCAGTTGAGGGCTGGGAATCAAACCAAAGCAACCTGAGGTTTGTGCCTGCGGCTCTCTGTGTGGCAAATCCATCACTTGTGACCCTGAAGCCCCACGTCTTCAGCTGGAGTCCATGACATCACAGCAGACTGTATCATTGGCCGCATCGGCGAATGATATCCTGGACGTTTTGCCATTCTTGGTAGCAATATGCAATAATAATAATAAAAATCTTGACTTTATTTTTATATTTCAGTATTACTTTTAAATTTATTAAGTAAATTTATTAAAAGATTCAGCTAAACACAGGTCTTTTCTGCTCTCTGCTGAGTACTGCACTATCTTACGATGTGTTAGGGTCATGCGTACAGTCTGTATTCATAATTCAAATATCCATTCCTCAGGACTGCAGTTTTTCACAAATTAGCGTTTATTCTCCAACTGCCATCCTCTGTCTGGGCTGTCTCTGGCTTCTCTGTGGGAGACACCAAACCCTTTCCTTTCTCAGACCCTGGCTCCTCACATGGCCAATGACCCTCTCACTTTGTGCTTCCCACTGTGGGGTGAAGCCATCCCAACTCTCTCATATGAAAGCAACCTTCCATTTGGTCACTCTGCACCTTGCAGTCTTGTTGTTATGTACTTAGCACCAGCAGCTGTAGCGTTCTGGTGCAGTAAGACTGTCCAGTCAGATGTATAGAGGTGTACTCTACGTCTGTCTTCTCTTGAAGCTTTGGAACACAAGAATATTGTCATTGCTTGACTTTCTCTTCCAGGCACCTAGATCAGTGCTTGGGTCACAGTAAGTGTCAGTAAATTCCTGTTCAGTGAATAAAGGCTTTACTATATTAAAGCCAACATTTTTGATGTTTTCTCTGAATAAAATCATTAATTCCATGCTGTTTCTTTTTTTTTTTTTTCCATGCTCAGTTTCTATCCCTGTTGAGAAATAGATATCAAGACAGAGATGATGGACAGAGGTGGATGAGTAGACCCCAAAGCACAGCTCTGTAGGTGTGTGTGCAGATGTGCACACACGGAGGCACGGATACAGAGTTGCATGAAATGCAAGGCGTGGGGTAGTGTGAGGTGGCCAGGCAATGCCTTTTCCATATCAAATCTGCAGCACTCCTCAGTGAGTGAGCTCAGAGGTGGCATCCAGCAGGAGTCCTGTAAGCATCCAGTGAAAACACTTGCTCTCACACAGGTACAGGAGCAGCCAGAAGCTCTTAGGTGGTGGAAACCATCTTCCCACGCTTTCTTCATGAAATGACACTGCTGCTATCTCTGTGGACTTCCGTCAGCCTGAGCCCTATACCTCAGGCAAAGGAAAGGTCCTCAGCCCAACCATGCCATAAATATGGATTCCTTCAGTGCCTACATTCTTGAGGTCTTTCCATGCTGAGGGTGGTTCAAAGAGGTAAGGATAAAGAGGAAAACTAAAATAGATAAAATTTTTCTTCTCTTATGGAGCTGACATCCAGATAACACACGTGCATGCCTACACACACACACACACACACACACACACACACACACACCCTCCTGGATCAGATAGTAATGTATACTGAGAGAAAAATTGAATAGTGGGAAGGAAGAGCAGGCTTTTTAAGGGACAGCTGGAAACATGGATGGGATAGTGAGGGTGGTTTGCCAAACACGTGGAGGGAAGAAAAACATCATGCAACAATAACAGTAAATGACCTCTATGGATCTTGGAAGAAATGCTGATGAGAGTGACCAAAGAAGAGAAACAGAGAGCAGGATTCTACATTGGAAAGGGAATTTGTATGGAAAGGTAAAGAACACGCCATGAAATCAGCCCTGTTGGGCACAATGGGTGAGGCAGGGAGAATGACAAGAGAGAGTGAACAGCAAAGAGAACCAGGGAGCAGAGACATCTTGCACACCATTGTGAACAAAATAGAAATTAATAGAGGGTTTGCAGAGCGTGACGCTATCACAGTATAACTTCAAATAATTTCTCCAGAGTCTTCCAGTAGCATGAAAAGACTTCCACCCTGTGACGTAGGACAGAGAATGTGGACCCACATGAGGCAGTAATGGGTGATGGGGAGGGGAAACCCAGGCCCAAAAGGGTCCTCACTGTGAAGCTCAGCAAGGCCAGCAAGCACTGGCTTGAGTGGGAGGAGAAGGCAACACTGAGGTAGGCCTAGACCTGCAGGACTCAGACAGAGGGCACATTCAGGGAAACACTGCTGACAAGCAGAGGTGGGGAATCAGGAGAACTGCAGTTAAAGGGTGAGGGATGCCCCTTGGGAGAGGCCCAAAGCAGGTAAATTTGGACTCCTGATGAAGAATTGGGCTGAACACATGCATCTGTGAGACATCAAAAAATACAACACGTGATCGCTTGGAAAAACAGAAAGCATAAACAGAACATAGAGAACTAGACAGTGAATCAGTGGAAATGCAGAGGTGCTGACAGTTGCAACAGAAAATTGAAGAGAGAGGGTTGCAGGAGAGGCAAACAGGACCCCAGGGGGCTGCAAAAGTTGAGCCAAGCAGAGGCAGGGAAGGAGCGTAGGGAGTGAAGTATGTGCTCAAGTGTGAGGAGAAAGGGAAGCTGACCTGGGGCTAAGAATGTGCTGCACGTCATGCTGCTCAAAGGGTCACGCCACATGACGGCAGCAGGGACAAGCACCAGATTCCTGTCATTAACTCATGGCTTCCTTGCTGGCATGTGGAGGAGAGAACATCAACTAAGAGGCCCGAATGACAAGGCAAGGCACACATTTCATGGCTTAGCTGTCTCAGACACTTGTAGAACTAAGTGATTGTTGCTTTGGTCCTGGTGATTCCCGTGGTCATGCCAGTCATGGACTTGCTATTGTGCCTGCCAACAGAAGTCTCATTGTTGAAAACTGTTCCCAAATGGCATGCTGATGTGCATAGCAGTGCAACTTGCATGCATCTCCTCAAGCAAAACATATCTTGGAAAAATAGGAAGTAAGTAAAGCAAACAAAGAAGATGAGTTTCTACCGTGGCCAGACTGATCTGAAGACAAGCAAGGGATGAAAATAATCTCAAGTCCAGGTGATCCCAAATCCAAGATAAACATACCTGCTCTTCAGTAAATGCTGATCACACATCATCTGCTTGAGGTAATTTGTCTACTGATATGTGACAGGAAGTTCTCATGCTCATCTGCAGAGAAAATGTCACCATCAGCACCACCGCCATCACCACCATCACCACCACCATCACTATCACCTCCAGCACCACCACCACCACCACCACCACCACCACCACCACTGCACCACGACCACCATCACCATCAGCTGCTTCACTACTGTCATCATCAACCTGGATTCCCAGTGGCCATGGTTCTTTGGGGTTTTCTCAGGAACCTGGCGCTGTATCGCTCTGGCCAGGGTTCCTGCAGAGCCATTCAGTTCCATTTCTCCCAGCCCTGGGAGCATCCCATGCACTGTCAGCTATCCTTGGGCTGAGGGAAAACAAGTCAAGAGGCGAGACTTATGTCCCCAGTACATGCAGGGTCTTCCTGAGATGGTCTCTTCTGTAGTGATTACACAGAGCAAAAAGGCTTGTGTAGAAGCTACATCATCTGCAGGAGGTGGAAGCCCAGCTATTAGAGGGCGGCTCAGGAGCCCTGAGCTGCAGAATCCAGACTCAGTGGTCGGTCCAGCAGACATCACCCAAGATGGCACCAGTGAGCGAGCACCTGGTGCTGAGGTTTTCGGACTTTTGCATCTTTATCTTGGTGTGGGACACCTCTGGGAAGAAGCACGCATGCCCAGAAAGTAGTATCCCCACTGCAGCTTCCCTGTCACCCAACCTGAGACTCGCAATTAGAGTGTGCATGCGGGAAGGAGGGTGCCTCAACAGATACACTCGCATTTTCTGAAGAAGCATCTATGACAGTTAGACCTCATACTCAGGAACAGCTTATCCAAGCAACATTACTAGACTTAAAGCACAGGGCCAGGAAAAGAAATGCCCAAGACGTAGCATGTATTTATTTATGCTTTAAGCCTACACGTGAACTACCTAAGTAAATTTTTAATACTTTGGCAATAGCATGCTAAATTATACATGCATAGACCCAGCAAAGCATATGCCTCAGAATGTTTCACAAGCTTAAAACCACACAAATGTTCATTAAGCACATAATGGACATATAGGCAGTGGCATTTCCTCACCATGAAATCAAGCACAGCCATGCAAATGAGAGAAATATCAATGTAGGCAGCACTATAAATGCGCTCACAAAAATCATATCGAGTAGCAGAAATCAACACAAGTGGCTCTATACAGCATTCTTCCATTTACATGAACTTTTAAAGCCACCAAAATTAATCTGTGTTGTTAGAAATCAAATTAGCATTCTCTTGCTGAGGGCACTTGGGGAGAGGAACAGTGCCAGGGACTTCTGGCTGACTCTTGATTGTGGTGCTAACAGAAGCAGAGGGCCTCCTTATGGAAAACACAGCACACCCGATACTTAACACGCACGCACTCTTCCATATGTATGTATGTATGTATATGTATATATAATTTTGGTAATACCAGGGATCGAACTCAGGACCTTGTGCTTGCCATTCTGTATTTATATTATACAACATAAATGAAAGGAAAAATAATCCACCAAGACAACTGCACAGATGCACACAGAGAGCATCGAAAGCAATTCACACTTCCACCTTCAAGGTGACCCTTTTGTACAAAGGGTAGCAAACCTCCCGGGAATGTTTCCTTACACACTCAGAAAGGTATGATTGTAACAATGGGTTTCTGACATTTCAGAAAGGGCTTGGTCATTGGGAAGGCATTTCTAGGTTCTCTGGAAATTACCTTGCAATGCAGACGTTTATCCATCCCGGTATCATCTTATATTGACAATAACAGGTTAATGTTTGTACCTAGAGAATGACACTCAGAAAGACCCAAGGAATATTCCATGTGCTCTGTCGTGATGTGACATAAGCCACTTGTGTCCCATGCCAAGAGCATGGCTTGGGGTGAGCAAGCAGAGGGGCCTAAAGGACTCCTGCTCTGCAAGAGGCCCAGATCTCCAGCCGCTCCTTCCCTTGCAGTGGCAGAGCTCACTGCTTGCGAGAGATCAGGCTGCTGCACAGCACCGCATTCCTGTGTTGGCACACACACTCTTCTGCCTTGTGGTTTGGCCATCCAGATCTTTGGATCTGAGCTGTTCTCTTTCTCAGGAGGGATGACATCATGTGGAAGCTAGGGCCAGGGCCACAAGACCTCATGGCTTCCACCTGTGTTGGAATGCTGCCTCAGGAACAAGACAGAGCATGTGAACGTCTGTGTTCCCTGAAGGAAGAGCAGCCTGAGGAGGAGACAAAGGCATTCCTGCCAACAGCAGCAGGGAGAGATTGATCAGGGAGTAGGGTGTCTTGGACATTCCAGATGAGCCAACCTGCTGGCCAACACACAGGCCACACGTGAGACCCAACAAATCTTGGTTTCTAGGCATGGAGTGCCAAGCAGCATTCTCAATCAGGTGGCTGGACCTTCCAGTGGATGACCTGGCTGACGTGGACATGCATGCCATCCATGCCATGGTCTCCTTTCAGGACAAAGAGGCATCCTTTGGAATTAGATCTTGACGAACGCATTAGTGACTGCTCCTCTGGTGACTGAAGAGAGCACGTTCTTTCATTTCATTCCTAGAGTTCTGAGAGATAGAACTAGTACAGATAGGACAGAGTGAAGATGGGAAAGTTAGTTGCTTTGTGTCTGTCACACTTTAATGTTATCTCCTTAAGCTCTGGATCAGATACCTGCTTAGATTTGCAATTAGAAAAGTGAATCATGAAAAGAAAATGTTAATCACTAGGAAGAATTAGCAAGGCGAGAGTATTCTCTCTGAATTTCGTTTGCCTCACCCTCCTTCAGGACTAAGGACACCAAGATAAGACTAACTGAAGTGAATTTCACAGTTCACAGAGACACAAGTGCCAGGTTTCACAGTGTCCAGGCTCAGAGACCCCTGGAGCAACACCTAGAAGTCTCAAAACCTTTGGTGACTCAGGCCCCAAGCAAAGCAGAGCCTGGCAGGCCTCTCCACGGTGCCCTCATCTCCTCCCAAGCAGAGCCAGTGATGGGACCAAGGCAAGGAATCATCCCATAGGAAACAAAGGGCCCTGCAGATGGAGGGTTCTGCCAACAGAATGGAAGCCAAAGCTAAGCCAGTGGCTGGCTGGGTCTCTTCCCACTTCATCCAAGCTTTGGAAGCTGGCCTTGAGCTTCTGTGAGGGGCCAGACTGGAGCCTGCAGCAGTCTGTTCCCCTGCCGGGTACCGAAGCTGGAGTTCTGTTCCTGTGCTCTTTACTTTCTAATGCAGGATGATTAATGCACATTACACTTCCCACTAAGGACTGAAATTCATTTTCCATGATATGGGACAAGAGCCTACTCAACCAGTTGAATCAAGGTCCCCGTCTTCTGTTCGGGGATCTCTCAGGCCTGTTGAGGGGCAGCACTAGCTGCGGCGATGGTTATACATTCCTGGTGGGTTCAGGGTGCCTCCCATCTCCTGTGTATCCTTTTCACTTGCCCACATCTAAGTCATGCCTCTATCAGAGAGTCTTTACTGAAACCATCCACACTGGACTTCCAATTGTACTCTGATGAGATGAAGTTGCCCCTGGTTCTGGTTCCACCACAGGGAACATGCACATGAGAGTAATGGAACATGGTACCTGTGGCCCCCAGTGGGGGGAGGACACGTGGCTGCACCCTCACCTCTTCAGTGAGGCCAGCACTGCCACTGCCCTGCGGGCAGTAGGACATTTTATTCCCAGGCAGCACAGGCTCCGCTATTTAGTGCTGGTGAGCATTTTAATTAATCATGAGCAAAACATGACTAATTATTTTACTCAGGAGAGCAGCGCTCCTCTCTTGCTGGGATGTCAGGCTGTGCAACTGCCCCCCTTATCTCTCTCATTGACAGTGAATCCCTGGGGATGCAAGAGGTATCTGTCAGGAGCCATGCCTTGTGGGGAGGGTGGTGCTAATGTGGCGTGGGCGGGCTGGGGGACCTGTTAATCACTGAGGCTGAGGCACAGCACTGCAGGCTTGACATCCTGCAGTGCTTCTCTCTGGCTGTCCTCAGGGCGCCCTATAGAGATTACCACAGCCTCCCTCCCACTTTGCTGTTTGTGTCTGCACTTGGCTCCCCACTGCTTGAGCTCAGGTCTCCCTCCCTGAACATAAATGAAGGGCTGGAGTCTCCTGTGGAGGACAGCATGAGGGTCCCTAAGGCTGACATCCAAGCCCTTCACCACGAGGACATTTGCCTCCTGGGTGGTGCATTTTGGAAGAGCTCGCTCAAGACTCTGATTCACAACTCTCTCATCAGCCTACGAAAGTTTCCATGTGTGCTGCCTCCAGGAAACAGCTGGATCCATTGGCTGAGCCTCTGACCCCATGCACTCCGGGTCCTCGGGGGCACAGACTCTCAGGTCTCTCTGGATTTCTGTACGGAGTAGATGTTAAGCACCAACTGACTGTCCAGGCCTCACCATGTGTCTGGTTTTGCTGAAATAATTAGTTTAGATCTTGTGAAAAGGTTTTCACGCCACAAAGAGCTTAGACAGCGCCATATTGTCTGATTGCTGCATCGTTGCCAGTGAGGGAGCTTGTGTTAGAGGCCATGCTCACAGACAGCTAAGTCAGAGCCCAGCATGGCCCGGGGCCACCGTGCCTCTGTGTGGAGCAGCCAGGTCAGGTGCTGGCCAGGCTGTGAGGACACTGATCTCTGCTCCTTCCTCTGCAGCATGCTGCCCAAGGTTAATAAAAAGAGGCCTGCAACTGACAGACAGGGCCCGTGAGGTCCAGGAAAGGAGTCTAGAAGAGAGAGTGGCACCAGCAGGGATCATTCTGCTCCTCAGACCAGGGGACATGTTCCCACCTCAGACACAATTTAGGTTGCATGCCAACTAGTGGACAGAGCCCAGAAATACCATGTGGCTCCAGGGCCCAGGACAGCATCCCCATAGTTTGGATGGAGGCTGTATTTGTCTTTGAGGTTGGTGCTGGAGAATTGGCCCCCAGAGCCAATTCTTTCTGGTGACATCTCCAGAAAGTGTAGCCTGGTGGCAATGCCTCAGGTCATGTGCTATGCCAGCCTACAGGCACTGACCTAGTCCCCATAGGATGTGCCTCGTTCTTGGAAGAAGTCTGCCTGACACTGACATCCTGTACCAGCTCTGGATAACTCCCCACTCCCATGGCGCCACCATAGTGAGGCCACAGGCAGGCGGTCCTCACTGCAGCTGAGCTCACGCTGGTGCCAGGCCCAGGGACCTGCCTTCCTGTGAGCTAAATGGAGCCTTCCCTTATGAAATGCCCACCTTCTGGTTCTTGACTTTAGAAATGGAATCATGAAATGATACCGCTCTCTACAGACAAGACAGAGACACTGAGCTCAGTGCTGAGGTGAGAAGCCCAGGAAAACGCAAGTGGTCAGGGCTGTCACTCAGGCCCAGGCCTGGCAGGGACTCTGAAGACTTCAGGTCTCTCCCCTTTGACTCTCGCTGTCCACAGAGTGAGTAGGGGGGCGGTCAGGCTCATCTCTGGATTCGGCATGGGAGGGCCACCCCATGGGACCTCTCACTTCTGCTCTCCTGTGCAATGCCAGAGACTCCTTCCCTGGCTGCAGGACTCAGGCCTGGATGAGGGCATGTCTGTTTTCTACTCTTCGGCTCCGGACTCTGGGTCTTGCTTTCTATAACTTCTTGTTGCAGTCATTGGCTCCTGTCCAGCTGTGCACGTCTCCAGTAAGAGCAGCCCTGGGCTTGCTCTTCCTCTTCCTGCTCCTGTTCCTCTTCCCTTTCCTCCCTATCCACCATGGCCCAGCTCTCTCTATTCCTGCGGCCAGAGGTTCCAGTGTCATTCATGAGTGTAGAACTGATGGACTCATTGGTGTGGGACACCTAAGCCTCAGGGCTGCTCGCATAACATGTCACAAGGGCCACGGTATGAAATGGTGAACAATTTACAGTGTGTGTGTGTATGTGTGTGTGTGTGTGCACGTGTGCGCGCGTGTGCACAATACTTTTGTGTGACCACTCCTGCTTTTGAAGGATATCTCACATCTGAGTGAGAAGACGAAGGTCTCAGGGACAGGGACAGGTCACAAGTGAAGCTCTGGCAGACAGCTAGGAGCCCCTCCCTGGGGCCAGGGTGCCTCTGCTCCAGGAAGGAGCCTTGCTGCCCTGCACACTCGCTCCTCACCCCTGTGCTCCATTTAGCACCCAGCACGGAGGCAAAATTCAGTCAGTATTCTCAGAGTACAACTGCTATGCATTAGCCCAGTGGTGGCGAGCCTATGGCCGGGGTGTTATTACTTTTTTCTTTAAGACAAAAGATGTTAATGTGTGAGTTATTTTTTGTCAATTAAGATCTCGGTGCTGAGATTTAATTGCAGTGCTGGTGCTTTGCCATACACAAATGGCTTTTGTGCTGTGTTTGGGGCTCTCATCTCTGAAAGGTTCACCACCTCTGGCTTAGGTCTAAGAGGTCCCCCAGACCTCTTATGCTCACTGTGGGGGCTTCAGCAGGGCAGCTGGACTCATCACTGGATTCATGAACTGGCAAGCACAGAGGCTGGGAGGTCTAAGAGGCGGGGCTTGGTCAGAGAGGAATCTAAGTTGGAGAGTGTTTATCCCTTCCTGTCTTCTCACTCTTCTCCCTGTCTGCAGGCCACCATGGTAGGGGCAGATTCCAGGGTCTGGTTCCTTCTACTGGGGCCTTTCTGTCTCTGACCTGCTCAGCCAGGAACTGGAACCATGCATTGAACTTCACCTCTCCTACTGTAAGTTGCGGCATCAGTCACTGATGGTGTCGTGGAGGAGCAGCGACTGAGACAAGAACAGATTGTCAGACACCACAGGTTATCTTGGGGCAGATTCTGAGGACAAAATGCCATTCACAGAGATGCATCCAGAAAATCTCCCAAGTGCTAAAACCCCAGGCACAGAGCAGGGGTATGATTTCTGCAAAGCCCACATTCACATTTACCAGCACACAGGCCAGGGAAGGGGATCCTCCCAGAAAGCTGCGCACCATGCCGTGTCTTAGCTGCGGCCTTGGAAGCCGGGAACACTGGTTGCAGTAACGGCGGCCGGATCTGTAACGGACGCCAAGGGCTTTGCCTGACCTCTGGGAAGCTCTTCAATGATACATGCTCATAACGTTTAAGGAGGTGTGGCAGAATTATCTTTATATCACAATTTTTCAGCTTCGTATTTCATCATGTGTGATCAATACTTGCTAATAAGACAAAAGTAACTGCGCAGTAGGGGAGCCCACCAGCGCTACTTTCATAATACATTTAAACTCAACTTCAGCATCAAAATAGTTCCTGAGAAAATGAAATAACCAGATCACAACCCTTTAGGTGATGATCCCAGCTATAGCTGAAAAAATAAATTAAAAATCGTATGTAAAATGCAATTCAAGGGGATTCACATACAAATATGTGTGCAAATAATTTAATTGAAAATGATATGCTTGGGGGCCAGTGAGATAGCTCAAAGGTCTAAAGCGCCTGCTTAGGCAAGCTTAGGCAGGCTCAGGGGACCATGGTTCGATCCCGGGCTCCATATGCCACGCCAGTCCTGCCCTGAGGATAGGCTGAGCCGGCCAAAAAAATGAAACAAAATTAAAAAAAAAAAAAAAGAAAACGTCATACTTAATCACATACAAGGAAACAAAGACAGAAAGATTGTTCATAATCTAAACTTCCCATTTCTCTATCCATTTAAAGAAAGTGATTGAATGAAGAAAGTTCTAAAAAACAGAGGCTAATTTTTTTCTCATAACTCTACCTACTTCACCTGGAAAAGGAAAAAAAGAAAAAGTAGATTTGCTGAGGGTTTTCCAGGGCCACTCACTGAAGGCAGAAAGCACATTTGCTAGAGTAAACTCCACCCATTTGCATTAGTGATCTGCATGAGACTCAGAGTGATCTCTACAACTTGCATTAGTCGGCTGTCTGATTCCCAGACACCATACCTAAAATCCACAGTGTAAAAGAGGAGAGGTATATTTTGGTGCATGGTGCTACAGGGTTCAGTCCATGAGCAGCTCTGGGGCAGGAACATCACTGCGGAAGGGCCTGGGCGAGCAGCACTGCTTACAGCAGCTAAAAAGCAGACAAGGGTGCAGCATCAGAGAGGAGCTGGTAGGGACACGGCACCTAGGGTCACCTGTCCATGACCCACACAGCCCCCCCAGTGACTGCTTTGCTAACGTCCCAGGAGTTTCTTACTCCAATGAAGTTGACAAATCAGGCTTTGTGGCCTCACAAATCTCTGAAGACCCAGAGTTGCTGTTTTGGTGCCACAGAAAGCCAAGCAGACATCACCTCAGCTTCAGGGGCTCATGGCTCAGATGCAAAAAATAAGTAGGAAATCGTCTCAGTGAGCACCAGCAGTGCAATGGAAGCGCAGACGTGTGGGAAGACAGATTCCTCCGCACAACACCAGCTCCAAGACACAAGCTCCTCCCCAGTGCTGCTGGGCATGGCCACCCCAGCCAAGCCTCCTCAGTCACCTCTCCATGCCTCAGCCTTTCTGCCCCAAAACGGCAGGTGTGATGATGTCTACTTCATGTTGCCATAAAAACTAGGTGAATATGACTCAAAAAGCAAGCTTAAACCAGCAACGGAAACGACTTAGTTTTATTTGTCAGGGAAATCTAAACGGTATACAAAAAACCCTTAGGGGGAAAACACTGGAGAAACCAAACTTTACTTCTCCCTGTCCCTCAGCAACTGTTGTTGCTTGTGGTCTTAGGTTCTTCGAGACTGTCCTCTCTGGTCCTGAGAGCATGCTTGTCTCTCTTAATCCATGAGCCCATGGCATGGGAACAGGGCCAAAAGGTGGTGGAAGGTGGGGTTCATGGCTCATGCCTGGAAATAGTGCCAGCACTGCCAAGGTCTCCCGTTGGCTAGAATCCAATCACATGACCACCTTGACTACAAGGGAGGAGGAGAAATGAAGTCTGTGCAGAAGAAGGAAATGGGCTTGTGAATACAGAATGGTCTCCACAGAGAGCTGCTTATGCCTTCCCTCCATCTGCTCTATATATGTGTATCTCTCTCTCTCTCTCTCTGTCTGTTTCTCTGTCTCTGTCTCTGTCTCTGTCTCTGTCTCTCTCTCTCTCTCTCTCTCTCTCTATATATATATATATATATAATTTTCATGTATACACACATCACCTGACTTAGCTGTGAATAGGTGGGAGGGTTGTTTTTGGGAAAAGATACTGTTCTAAAATAAAATCCAAACAAGCAAAAGAGTTAGTTAGGAATAATGGTGGAAACAGTATGTTCTCATTAAATGCAAGTCTGTGAGAAAGTCCAGAAGAAAAAACAAACTTCACATGAGGAGAGCTGAGGAAAGTGCAGTCTGATTGTCAAGGAAAGTAGAACACAAGGGAGAAATTTTAGAGCCAGATCCCAAAGGGCTTTTACTTCTGCTCTTCCAGTGGGGTGAGGAGCCAGCCAGGAAGAGGCACCATCAAAGGGCAACGGAGTAGACACTGTTCGCCGAGACTGGACTCACTCAGCGTAGGTGAGGTACAGAGGTGGGGGTGGAGGGAAGCCCTGAAGTGAGGGGATGCTGGATTAAGATGATGAAGGGAGGCAGGGTCACGGAGCTGCACCCTTAGAAGGCCAGCGTGGACACAAGGGAGACACAGAATGCGAGGTCCCATGGGGTGGATGGCGGCAAAGGATCCTGGGAGTCTGCCTCAGCCCCCTGGTGGTCATAGACATGGAGGTACAGCAGGTGCGGTAAGAAAGACAGCCAGACCTCAACCTCCAGGCGGGTCAGTGCATGCAAACAGGTTGACCTTGGGTGTAGTTAACATAAAAGGGAAGCAGGTCGATTTTCTGATAATTCCTCAGGGTCAGTCACTCAGGAGAGAAAGCCAACCCTTCTGGAGACACCAAGACACTGCTCTACAGGGCTTCCTCAAGATCAGTAGATCCAGTGGAGGCCAGCACTACTGTCATCTCCAGGCCCCCAAATGCTCTCCAGGGACCTAGGTGGCAAAGCCCACCCCTGTGTGCTGGATAACACAGCAAGAAGAGAGAGAAAGTGTGGGAGACCCAGCAAGTCCTCAGGGGGCCCAGTGTCCTGTGTCCCTTGGGGAGGAAAAGAGGTGAGAGCAGGGGCCAGCCTGCGGTCACAGGAGGCTTCCTGGGAGGAGTAGATGCTTGCACTGATGCTGCTGATGAAACAGCTGAGCTTCACACAGGGACGCTGAGGTGTGCAGGTCTCCAGTAGCCTGTGACATTGTTTACAGAGGCCAAGAGGGCCCAGAGATGGTAGAGAACTGCGAGTGGAGGGAGAACATGGAAAGCACAAGGACAAAGGCTGATGAGGGAGGGAGGGAAGCCTGAGCCCTGTTCTCAGCCAGGTTGGGCCTGCTGTGTAGAGCTGTGACAGGGCTCAGGCTTCCGGAAAGGAAGTGCTGCCTCTGGCCCTGGCTGTGGGAAGGGCCACATCTGTGGCTGACTCCACCCAGCTGCCTGTGATGCTTGTCTCAGGTACTCTGAGCTCAGGGTTGTTCAGAGCTCAGCATAAGGAGGGTCTCTCTCCGTGCATTTCCACAGACCTGGGCTGACACTGATGAAGCCAGGGAAACACCCTCCAGGTACAGGGTCCGTCCTGGATTCCTAGCGGGTACTGGCTCTCAGTGATGCTTATCAGGCATAGAGCACAAGGCAGGCCAGTGAGGACACAACAGTCAGCCGACAAGTGGGCGACCTGGGTCAAGGCAGCCAGGAGACATGGCTGGCGCACTGTTCCCACACCTGTCGCCCTCCCTCTGCACAGCATCCATTTTAATGCATAATTTATGGGTGCAAGTAATGGAAACGAACCAAGCAGACCATGCCCCAGTGATGTGGTTAGCAGCAGATGTTTGCCAGTGATTATGCTAGAATAAGGGCAACGCAGGAGAAAGCCTGGTTGTCAGTCCTGCGAGCTGAGTGCTGAGTGGATGGATAGCTTCATCCAGAGCTCTGCCCAAGGCCTGCAAGGCAAGCGTGCCCCAGGGGGATTTCCCCTAAATTCCATCTAGGGAACTGCCCCACACACATGCTGTAAATCAAACCTTATTGGTGTACGTTTGTAATAATAGCTGGATTTATTTTAGAAAATAGGTACTTGCAAAATCGTGCCTGCATCATTTCTGAAGCCTTTTGCTTGTCCTGTAGCCTTCTCCTTTCCTCAGATCCCTTTCTCAGTCTCTAGAGTTTGCCACCCTGTCCAGGAACATCTCTCCTTAATTCTACTCTCCTCTTAGATGTTTGATTTCTGCTACAAGAAAAGCCATGTAGTATTTAAATTTTGGCGTCTGATGGATTTCACTCAATGTCATGGTCTCAAGTTCTATCCATTTTCTTGCAGACAGCAGGATTTTGCTCTTCTTCATTGTAGTAATACTCTAGCACATTTTCTTTATCTGGTCTTCTGCTGATGGACATCTAGGTTGCGTCCAGAGCTCAGGGACTGTGAATCACATGGCCTTGCGTGTGGCTATGCGGATACCACGAGAGTATGATGCCTGCCAGAATATTCCCAGGACATGAATGTGGGCACAGTGGGATTTCTGCCTGTAGTTTATTGAGGAATCTCCATATCGATTTCCATAGCCATTGCATGGGTTCACATTCCCCCCAAAAATGTGGAAAGATTCCAACTTTCACCCCATCTCACTGGTATGCATTGTTTTTAGTGATACTGGCCCTTCTGCGGGAGTTCCCAGAAGCTTGGTGACATGCTCCGAAAGGCTCTGCAGCTCTGCAGACCTAGGTTGAATCTCCCCTGGCAGCTTCCAGTTGCTCCCACACTGCAGGTCAGCTTAGGTGTCAGGGGGCTGACCCTAGCTGTCCCCTAGCAAAATTGCACTATTGTTCCTGGGAAGGAGATGTGTGTGTTCAAGATCCAGCCATGCCAGGCCTTGTCTGTCTCTGGCTACCCTTTCCAATTTCCTCATCAGCAACAGAATCTGGGCCAAGGCTGCCATGAGGAATGCTTGTGTCTCCAGGCAGACAGAGCAGAATGAGGCTCTGTATCACTCTTCTAGCCCTCCTGGGCCTCTATCTGCAATGAAGGGCAGGCCCCAGGCCCATTTTCCTCGGCTCAGGCCTCCTCCTCAGAAGCCCAATTTGCACTGTGATGCTTTCTTCCAGAGGCAGTGACCATCACAGCGACACGGCACCTTACCACACTGAAGCCTGCTCGGGACAAGGTCCAGTTCCTGCTGAAATCACTGTTTCTGCATCTTCTCACTGTAAGCTCTACACTGGAAACACATGCACACGCTCCTTCTTATCAGTGGAGACCATCACTGCAAAGCTGGCTCTGGAAATTCATGCTGTTTTTTTATTTAAAAAGGAGTCCTGAATAATTACAAAACAACAGACAAAACCAGACATACATATTACTTTAAATATCCAGTGTTTTCTGCTCATCCAAGAATCTGTGCTAGCACAAGGGTACCTGAGGGACCGTGTGTGTGTGTGTGTGTGTGTGTGTGTATGTGAGAGAGAGAGAGAGAGAGAGAGAGACAGAGACAGAGACAGAGACAGAGACAGAGACAGAGAGACACAGAGAGAGACAGACAGAGAGACAGACAGACAGAGAGAGACACTCACACACACATATATCTGTCCAGGAAGAGCTCCCTTCATTAATCCTGATGATGAAGGGAAGGAAATGGAAGGGAAGACAGACAAGGGGAAAGAAAAGGGCACAAACACCACGGAGAAGGCAGCGCTGGAGCCCCAGCTGTGTACTTGTGGGGATGGGCTTCACTCCTCCTAGGGGGTGGACAGGGGCACATTGGCGGGGACCTGTGGTAGCTCCCTGGCCACCTGCTCTTTCAGTGACTCTTGGATCTCTTCTTAATTTGAGATGAAAGCAAGGAGGGGACAACCTGGTCCACACAGCTGGAGAGAGGACTGCGTAGGACCTCCCTCCTTCATAACCCGCAGAGCAGAGTCCCCGGATCCCAGCGTGCTCAGTGCCTAGCTGTTTGCCTCTCATACAGTCTGATGCTTCTGCTCTATGACTACTGTCCCACTTACAGCTATCCTAGACGTTGAGCACACCAGCGCAGCTGTGTCACTGAGACGGTACTTGGTATCGGGCCCCTTTTACATTATGAAGACTTCTACAGCAGCGCAGCATGCTCTGGTGTTGAGGAGCTCATTTCCAGTCCATATGGTTATACTGGTTTTGTGATCAGACTGTTCAGATAGTTTCAAGATTCCTGGCTGTTTACTATTTCATGCATAAAGGGGAGACTCCAGCCTCCCCCCAGGACAGAGGTGTGCGCTTGGAGGTGGGAGGCACGCACTGATCTGAAGGAAAGCGACACTCACCAGCTTACCACCCCAAAGTCACCCCAAAAGGGGATGTAGGCTCACCTCATGCTGGGTGTGGCTCAGGCTCAACCACCATCCACCACATGCATGCCCTTGACCAAACCAGTCTTGCCTGCAGTCAGTGCAATCTTTTTTTTTGTTTTGTTTTATGTACTAGGTACAGGGTCTCACTACACAGTTCAGAATTGTAGTGATCCTCCTGCTTTTCCAGTGCTGGGGTTACAGCTGTGCACCACCACACCCAGTCTCTGTGACCATCTCAGCCTGCCTGGGGGCAGGGCCAGTACAGCATGTGGTGACAGGGATGGAGCCCTGGTCCCCGTACTTGCCCATGCACTCTTACTCCACTGAGCTATCTCTGAAGCCCTTAGTGTAACCTTCAAACACACTTCCAGCCACATCCTGGACTGCACACAGGTCTGAGGGGGCAGAGGTGTCTGTTGTCCCCAGGTGCTGGCAGCTGGGTATCCCAGATGAGGTAAAGTTTCCTTGGAGATTCTCAGAAAGGTTAGGTGTCAGTGCTCTCATCTGTCCCATTCCACAGACATGCGACTGAGGCCTGGAGAGTTTGTCTGCAAAAAGACACAGAGCCCGGGTGGAAGGCAGCAGATGGACCTCCAGCACCAGCCCACACACCCTCCAAGCCTGAGCTCGAAGTCACCTTGCATGCTGCTCCCTCATGTCTGCCATGTTACTGGAGGTCCCCAGAGTCCTGACATTGCCACCTGCAGGGGGTGGAGGGGCAGATGCATCACAGGTGAGAGTGAGGGTGGGGATGAGGCAGCAGGTGTCCCCTGGTCTTGCTTTCAGTGCAGTCACACGCTCCCATCTCGGGCTCCTCAGGCGGCTTCCTGTGGAGCAGTGTCATGTGTCTGTGAGGTGGTGTGGGCTGGCCGAGGGGTGTTGCTGGCACTTCGGATCTCCTGGTGGGGTGTGAGCTTCCTAGCAGGGAGGTGCGGGCTGGGTTACAGACCCTCCGCTCACACTCTCTGGCGCTCGTATATGAAAACTGCATGAATTTCCCCACTTTCTCTTTCTAGGTTCTGGAACCTTCCCTCAGCAGCAGCTATCAATTTCTGCAAAGTGGCCACCATCTGGTCACCCAGGTCACTCCTGGGTCCAATCTTCAGCTCTCACCCCAAGTCACCCCTGTTACTCGTCACCAGGTTGGGAAGGAGGTGGGAGTGGGTGTCCATTCCCATTGTGCTTTGTTGGCCCAAAGCATGTGCCTTGCTGCATCCCATGGGACGTGGCCTTGTCCTGCCAGACAGGAAAGAATTCTCACTGCCTGGTCATCTTTTCCTTCTTCCTTAAATTCCTGATCTTACACTGAAAACAGTTTTAGACTTTTCTGTGCAACTGCATTTCCTTCTCCTGCACCCTTTATGTTTTTCTTTCTTTTTTCTAAAGAGTCCTTGTGTTTCATCTTATTAAACTGTAGCACAGGGCCTTTGCTGCTTCCTAGAAACTGTATTCATGTTTTGAATGACAGCCATGAGCAGGCGTGAAATAAAAGCTTTGGGGCTTCCTTTGTATTTCTTTCTGAGTAAGTCTTTTTGTTAAGAAATAGACATGTGATATTGTTTGCTGCCAAATTTAGTGTTTGTAAGTTTTTCATAGAGCCTAGGGTTATTTCAGTCTTCGTTAGGCTTTTGTAATCAAAACCGTGCTTTTAGCGGTTATCTTTCTTTTATTTGGTTTAAAAAATAACTTTTAGCTCCTTAATCTTCTCCTCTCTGTCCACTGACTCACTATGAAATCAGTCATAGCAAGACCAGCAGGAGGGACCTGTGTGGTCAGGACCCCATGAGATCTTTGTTACTCCAAGCAAAGCTTTCTCATTCTCCCCAAGAGAAGCTAGAAGTGAAGTCTGCAGCTATGAACAGGCCACACACAGGGCCCAGACTCCTGCAGGTCCACCCCTGGCTGCCACTGCCCTGCAGGGCTGAAGGAATATTGCTCAACCCCAGGGATGGCTTTCACCCCAATAATAGTGGGTGCCTGGGATTCAGGGTGAACACCAGTTTGGAGAGGGCAGAAGGAGCCCCATACTTTCTGTGGTCTAGGCAGAGCTAGAACAGTTTTCTAGCATTTTGAGAAAGATATATGAGGCTCCCAGGAACCCATAGGTGATCAGTTAAAGTACCCAGACATCTTAGAATGTCTTAGTTTTCTCTCATTGCTTAAAGAAAATACCCAATGCACAAAATAAAGGAAGGGAAAGGTTTATTTAGCTCACAGTTTGTGAAGGTTTCAGTTCACAATTAGTTGAGTCCAAGGCAGGGTGGGAGACCACAAGGGCAACAGAAGGCAGCAAAGCAATCAGAGCAAAAAGGGAGAGCAATCTTCTTCCTTCCCTTATATCTTGCGCAGAATTCCCACCCCCAAGGTGGGTGTAGCCTCACACCTTTAACCCCAGCATCGCACCAGGTGTCATTCATAAACTCTAGAAGCCTGCTCCATGCCTGCATGAAGCTTTGGGGGGACACCTAGATAGACATAAGCCACAACAAGGATTAAGTGGCCTAGAGGGCGGAGAGGATCCAGTTAAGCTACATCCAGCACCCACATGCTGTGAGAGCAAGACGCCCTATGGTAGAGGGCACTGTGTCCATGTCTGTCTCACGCCTCTACTTTCTCTGTTTATAATCATCCTCCCATGGTCCCAGAGGCCTCCAGACTTTCCAGGAATCCCCAGAAAGTTCTCTATCATCTCAAGTGACAGTCTTTGTACAAGTGATGGACACATTTCTTTGTGAATCTCCTGCTTCCTATTTTCAAGTTGGCTCTTGGTTTCCACTCAATGCCACAGCCCCATGTGACCTGGGGAAGAGGAGGAGTTGCCATCACTGCTGCTGTTTGAACCATGGGGTCTAAAAGCTCTGTCTTGCTCTTCTGAGACACCTAGCACAAGGGCATAAAGGTCAGTGGGGCTCTGAGCCCAGCACTAATCCTCACTCCCGCTGTGCCTCTCACCATTGAGTCTCCCATAGCATGAGAAATGTGAGAAGGTGCATTCCTCATACCCCTGAGATGCCCCCACAGACCTGGGGGCTATCAAGCCCAGGAGCTCCTGCAACAGAGAAGAAATGGTCATCCGGGAGGTACCTACTGCAGAAGCACAGGCTGAATTTCTTCCACCTCTTTTGATGTACTAAATGGCCCTCAGCTTGGGCAGAAAGAGTTGGGCTTAGTTCAGAGCAGGTTGCAGAAAAGAATTCACTCTAAGGGTATCCTGGCTGAACCATGCACAGCTTGGCTCATTATATACCCTCTCTGATTAGCTCCGAGGACAAAGTAAAGATGTGACACAGGTTCTTCAAAGTTCCTGAGCTGTGGCCTCTCCGTTCTTGGGAGATGACTGCATTCATCATGTTTAAGGCAACGTCAGCTCCTTGGACAATTACACACTTCTGTGCCATTGAAAGAGTGCTTCTCTCATGGAGAAGGAGAAGTCAGATGCTATATAGAGAGCACAGCCTGTGCTGCACTTTCTCTGGGAAAGAGACTGTAATATACATCATGTCCCCTGTCCTCTCCAGATATATGCAATAATCTTCTAGGAAGGACACAGTCAACCTGAGATCACTAGGCCCTCAGCAAAAATGCTTGAGAAGCATTGCTCTTCTTATACATTAAATATCACAAGAATGCCCATCATGCCCAGCTTAGGTAGGGCCTGGTCATTTCACCTTTCAAGAGTTATTGAGTGTATCTTTTTGTGCAACTACTGAACAGAACCTCACCACACATTAGTAGGAGACCTTTATGAACCCTCCCCTGGTAGCTTAGAAGAACTAAGGGGCTGATGTAAAGACAGAGCCAAGGAGGTTGCCCGGAATGAAAGGGAAAGTGCACATTTTCTTATGCAGAAATAGAAGCTAATGCACAGGCTGATCGCTATTGATTCACAATCCCAACATCCACTGCCTAGTCTAGAGCAGCTCTTGAAACTGCAGAGGGAGGACAGCAGGAGATGAAGACCACAGAGGTCAATGTACAAAAGCTGAGGGCAGGTGGAGCCTTCTCTCCTGCTGGGAGGAAGGAGCTGCCCAGCACTTGCAGCACATTTATTTATACAAGCAGCATATGAATGAGTTCATGGAGAGTGTGAGGGGAGGGAAGGGTCTGGGACAGAAAGGGTGAATAATCTGTAGCAAAACAGCAAGTCTTAATGGCTTGACAGAGTGCAAGAGGAAACCACATTCTCTCAAACAAAGCTCAAGTCCCTATATGTGCCAGCTCCTTGAGCTGTGCCCACTTCTCGTGGGGCCCTGCCAATCTCAAGAGGGACGGTGGCCTTGTCCCAGACATCTGAAGCACAGATAGCTTTGCTCCCAACCATCCACTCAGTCTCTCAACGATACAGGAAATATCCCTTAATCAAACTAGCTGTGTGTAGTTTGATTTACTACACACAGCTAGTTTGATTTAGTCAAATCATGCTTTTAATTTTATGTGAAATTCTTTGATTTCATTCCTGGTCCATTACTTCAGTTGGAGGCAGTGGGGGGGATGGGAGACTATTCCCAGATGGCTTCCTCGGTTGTCACTATGGACATGGAAAGGTTCATCACAGATGATTAATGATTCTCAGAAAAAGCCTACACAGTGGCCCACAGGATGATGCATGATTCACTGTCTTTCCATCTATAAAGAATAAGAAAATGGAGTCCAATCTGCAGCCGTGTGTTTGTCCTGAGGCTTTGGAGGTGCTCAAATTCTGTGCGTGGGGATGCGAACTTGTGCCAAGCCACCGCCTGGCACACAAGAACCTGGGATATTGAAGATTCACCAACCCACAGCTTGGGGCAACTTGTCTGCTGTGTTTGTGCCTCCACTCAGTCATGTCACATGTTCACATCTGTAAGCAAGAGGTACAAGAAGTGAAGAGGAGTGAGAAGCCTTTCAGCTCTAGCAAGACACACTTCTATTTACAGAATTTAAAGTGCTGAGGCTGTAGGCTCTCTGGCAGAAATTGTCCCTCTTGTCTTGCCATACAAGTCCAAAGTGAATTTCTACCTGTGAGTAGGAATATCTGCCTGCCCAATTCTACAAGGCAATGAAAGAACTGAGGGAAGTCTTCTAGATGGTCTCTTGATGCATCTCTCTCTGTTTCATGAGCCACAACAGAGTAAATGCCGGAGGCTTCCAGGAGGCTCTGTAAGTAACCTGGTGAACGGGAGGAACGTCTGATCTCTGGTATCCTAACTTAGGGTAGGACATTTTTTTTCTTACTATGTTTTTTCCACTATCATTCAAATCACAAATCCATTCAAACAAAAACCTGCAGGAACCTGAAATGTATTAGGATACAGTCTCCTTTTATCGAAACAGAATTTCCACTGCTAGTGCTGTTTCTGCTATCACTTTAATCTGAAAACAAACACAAGACATTTGAATAAATGAAGTCAGATGTTAAAAACTTCACAGTAAAGCTCACCCTTGTCCAAGGCATACATTTAGCTCCTTCCTGTTCTTAGCATTTGGAGACATGCATCTTATTTGTTTTTTATCATAAAAGGAGTGATGTACCCATGCACTCTGAAGAAATGTAATCCAGAAATTTATATATATATATTGAACATTTTTATCTTAAAATATAATAATTGAAATATGAGTGTGGTAGTTGATGGACTGTATCAACTTGGAAAGTTTAGAAGCTTAACTCAATTGGCTCAGCAATTCCACACCCTGGGTGTGGAGGAGCCACCTGGGGTTAGCTCATCACTTAAAGGATATAAAAGGAAATGAGGAAGGATGGTGTGGCCCATTTTTCTTCGGAGGAGCTCCAGTCTGAGCCTTCAGCTTGGGTGCCGCCTCCCGCTTCTAGCGCAGACTCTTCAGCCTCTGCCCTGGGTCCTTCAGCCTTCTCATGTAGATTCATCAGCCTTCCATCGCAGACTCATCAGCCTCCTGATACGGGCTTTCAGGAAGCACTGCAGGTAGCTCCAGACCATGGACAAAATCCTTCAGTCTCGGTTGTGCAGACACCCTCTGCACACTTCCTCCTCTGACTTGGGCTGACCTTCATAAGCCAATCTTATAAGTTTTTATACATTTGTACATACTGTGTTATATCTGCTCCCCTAGTAAAGCCCTGACTGATATTCTGCATAAGGCTGTGGGGACAGGTTGCTGAGCTCCTTGGGCAAACTGGAGCATGAACTGACATCTTCAGAGAAGAGGAAATGTTGGTGGCAAGCTCAGAATTCCATCACCACTAGCGCCCAAGCGCTGAAGTATTCCCAGTCTCCACACTACTGTCGCCTGGAGAGTCATCTTCAGGGCACTGAGAAACTGGCACCACCCAGGTATAAAGATTGCGAAGGAGACAGGAGCAAGGAAGACAAACCTGGGAATGCACTGTGATGGCTTCTTTCCTCCTGAATTTTTAGACCTTTGTTTTGTTCACTTCATTCTGTTCCCATTTAGTGATTTCTACACTGAATGAGAAAATAACTAAAGTGAATAAGCATAATCTCAAGGGGTGCTGGGAGGTCACAGCTATGTAACTGTGCACATGTTTAGCTGTGAGCAAGAGATGCTCAGCAAAATTTTTAAACAATGAGAATACTTGACATTTATTCAATAAGGTGTTTCCACGTACAAGGTTTGTTAGCTACAAAACCTAAATACGTCATCAAGTTCTCTGAGCTTTTCCATCTTCCTAATTCTGTCTTCTGAACATCAACTTCCTCAGCAGGCTCATACTTTGAGGTAACACAGGCTCAGGCATCACAGAATAAAGGAAAACAGGCAGGGAAGGTCCTCTTTGCCTTACATTTGTTTCCACCAGAAGAGAAAATTCTTCTACAGAGCTCCCCAGAGGAGCCCACCATCTCTTGGTGGTCACAGTGGGGATCCAGTCCTCCTCTATAGCCAATCACTGCCTGAGGACAACGTAGTCAAGTGAGTGGTAAAACAGTCACCACAGATACCCAGGCATGCAGCTACCCAGCCCTGCAGATACTAGTAACTTCAAAAGCAAAGCTGGGGACTGACATCACACTGCTGGGACTCATATATAGTACCCTGGAAGCTCATAATATTGAGAAGCGCCATCATATATCCGCTCCTTCTAAAACTCACTGGGCACTTAGGTGCCAGGCATCCAAGCACAATGACAGCCTTCAGTGGTGCTGACTTTAGCAATTGTCTTCTACTCAGGGTAGTAAGCTGAACCAGCTCCTTCACTTATAGTGTTCCTGAAATACATTGATTTAAATTTGTCTGAAGGACAATTACATGCATTGTGGTGACCTTGGTATAACCAGAGGACTGAATAAAGAGCTGGAAGTTTTGAGAAGCCTCATTTATTTGCCTGAATAAAGAGCAGCATCCAGCGCGAGTCCTCCGACAGCATCCATGGCGATGACAGATTCCCTCAGGAAGCATTCATTATTTCATCACTGCAAAGACCACAGTGGTGCTGTTCATGGAATTTTGTTGGCTGTTGTGTTATTTTTGCTTCTGAAAATAAGCTGAGACATTAAAGTTGTGCTTTGTAATAGAATGAATCATTGACTTTGAATTTAGCATGAAAGCGTCAGAAAAATTTAAGAGCACGTGAATAGAGGTGGGCTTTGCATTATCAGAAATCCTGTTTCACTAAGTTATTCTTTAAATTTGTTTTGCCTGAAATATCTCATGAGACCTCAACAACATAAAAAAATGTCCATTCTGTTCACTACAGTATAACAGCATTTGTCACTCTGTGGGGGACCCTGTGGGGGTTAGGGGGTCTCCCTCAGGACATCAGGACAGGCAATTATGGAGTGAGAAATTTTATTTCTTTTTCAATTACCTTCCAATCCTCACCATTCAGCAAGGGGAAACTCTCATTTTGAAGACCGAAAGCTTGGCCCACTGTGACACTTGTTAGATCCCTTTTTAACTGGAGAGTCCTGGCCTTTGATCCACAATCCTGGACAAAAATGAGAGGGCAACTGCAAGAACTGCATGTACCTGTGACAGCAGTAGCTGGTCCCTCACCTCTGCTGTGCACACACACAGTCCACCAGGGAGATGAGGCCCCTGCACACTCAGATGCTCTGGACGGCCACATGGAGGGTCCGAGGTTGTCATAGACATGCAAAGCACAGCACAACTTCAACACAAAACAGTGCCCATGGGTCCTGCCTGCACCAGGAAATCCTGGTGCAAAATGCTATACAGCACAGGACCCGTGACCTAAAGAGACCCACTGTACCATGGTGACACCTGCACACACACCATAGCTACACAGCCCCAGTAGCTGAGGAAATCCCAGGTGCTCCTCAACAGACAAATGGTTAAAGGAAAGGAGCTACATCTGCAAAGGTTATCAGTCCTACAGAGGAATGCTGCTGTGCCATTTGCTGGAACGTGGACCCTAGTGTCCCGTCCAGTGGGTCAGTCAACGAGGGTCACCTGGGAGAGGAGCTGGGAATGAAGGAGGGGACAAAGAACAGGAGACATGAGAAATGGAGACAAGACAGGATTCTGATCAAGTCTTGTTTATTCAAAGAAGTGACACGGCTTTTATAGCAGGGGAAGAGGAAGTCAGCGTCACCGATGACATGGGCCTACTAAGGCAATCTTATAGGCTAGAGGCAGTCATGTGATCCACTGGAAGAGTATGCGGCAGGAAGTCATGATGTGGCAGCTTTGCAGGAAGAGAAACCTATTTCCATATGACAATGGAGGCTCCGGGACTATCGTGCCTCCCACACCCTAGTAAGTGAAAGAAGTCAGATGCAGAAAGGTAAATATCCCATGGATTCTTGTGTATAAGAAACCTAAAATATAAATGTAGTGAAGTTCATAAAAGAGAAATGGTGGGAGACACAAGGCAGGATTTTTGGTAATGAGGAAGAGAGAAGGTTAAGGAAAGGGTCAGAGGCGCTGAAAATGGTCCAGGCATCCTGCACCCGTGTCCTGATTGCACAACATGCACATGACTACTGTTTGTACACATACACTAAAAGGCGGTAAAAAAACCCCAAAGCCAGCGTGCCCTGGGGGCTTCCTGGCCCTGCCCCCTGCAGGGGCAGCGAGAGGAGGGGTCTCCTTGGCCTGCCACCCCAGCCTCAGAGGTAAACAATGCATTTCGGTGGTGGATGAGCCCCTCAGTCCTCAGCGCTCTGTGGCAGCAATCTGATTGGCAGGAGCCCTGATGCCTCGCTCCTCCTGCCATTCTCCAGCCGCAGATGCCACGAGGCAGAGGAGGACAGGTACTAGTGGGCTGCACAGGTTTGGGAGTGTCTGGAGAGAGCATGCCTCGGGTGGCCAGCAGTGACTCTTCTCTCCACGTGGTCTTTCTCTACGTGGTCTTTCACATTTCTTTTCCAACACCAGCTTGGCAAAGACTCAGAAGTTTAGCTAAAACTTGAGGCTGATTAAATGATTAAAATTTGGTTTATGATGTTTTGAGACAGAGTGTGATTGTATTGTGACCAACAATGGCAACATCCAACAAGCTTGATCTACATTGGAATATGACCCTTTCACTGAGCTTTTGCAGTGGCCTCATGGTCAGGGCTGACATATAGCGGCTCCATGGGTCACAGGTTCTAATCTCAGTAATGATAGTGCCAGGGTCAAGGAAAACATCTTCTGCTTCCAATTTTAGGGTTAGGACTTCTGGCTCCAGGGATAATGAATTGGCATTATGTGTTTGGGTCAATGTAGACCCAGGACCTCTTTGCAGGACCTGTTTCTTTGCATGTTATTGTAGTGGATGCCAACTGGTGGTCAGCTTGAAACACCCAGCTGAACTGAACCAGCAGGGATGGTGCATGTTGTGGGAGGCCCACCTGAACGTTATTGCCAGCAGCATGAGAGGAAGAACTGGAGAAGCTGTTAGGGAGGCTGTTGGAGGCTGGCGGGGCTGTTGGCTCTCCTGGAGGAGCTTGTCCTGCTGGCCTTCCTGATGGGAACTCGGCTTCCCTCATCTTCAGAGGAGCTCAGGACCTCACTGTCACTGAGTACAGCTGTGCTACTTTTGGAGGGGAGGCTCAGGTGCTTATCTTAAGCATTGCTTCCTGGCTCCAGTGCAGATCCCTTGGCATGCTGGCACAGCCCCTTCATCCTGCTGACTTCCTAGCTTCCACCACTGACCTCAGGCCTTCCCAGTGAAGCTCTGTAAAAGAGGCCTGCCTGAGATACAGTTGTGGGCTCTGGGTCTCCGGATGGACTTGTGGGAGGCACTGTTACAGGCTCTAGGGCTTCAGCTGGACTCATGAAGGACATTGCCATGGGATGCAGGCCCTCAGCTGGATTTTTTAGTCTTTAGTGTTGGGAGAGTTTTCCTGCACTGTCTCTTTATATATAATTCTTTTGGTGACTACTACAAATTATCTTATAAAATATGAGCCCTGTATTGTATTGTTTCCCTTGCTAAGTCCCAAACCACAAGAGTCATTATCTCGTCAGATGTTATAATATTCTCGAATTCGCTCCTGCTTGCAGTGCAATCCCTTCAGTCTGCCAGATGTTAGGAGCGTATCAGTTGACTCTCTTAGATATGAGTTTGTCATCAGGTCACCTGAACTGCCAGACCTGTGGCCTCTGGAAGAGATGGCCAGTCAGTTAGCTCGCCAGCAGCCCTCCAGCGGTGCCCGAGCCCTGTGCTGAGGTCTCTGTGGGCACAGCTCCTTCCCCTTTGTGACTAGAATACCTTCCAACTAGGCGATGTGGTGTTTACCACAGTGCTGAATGCTCCTGCATGTACCTCTACCCAGTCACCCTCTGCCCAGAACCATCCTGAGGCTCTGGGGCTGCCACCCAGCACCAGCCACGCTCACCTCCCTGAGGCCAAAACCTGAAGCTGCTGTTCCTTGTATCCTCCTTAGTGAGGAATGGAGATGACTCAACTTCCTCCAGCTCAGCCTCCACCTTCATGAACTGGGGATCCCAAGGGGTATCCTCTGGGGACACAGTGGTCAGTGTGGTGGTTGCTGACTTCTTGTTAATTTTGTGGGTGACTCAGCCGTGCTTCTTCCCACGGACACTCCTGAGCATCATGATGGAGAGCAACCTAGGTCCCATACCCCAGCCCCTCCTCCTCCTCCACGTCCTCTTCCAACCACAACCCTCCTCAGCTCACCCAGCCCTGAGCTGCACCCAGAAGAGATGTGGAAACTGCCAAGTTCCACATATAGAAGATGGGGGCTTCCTACCTGGCACAGGTGACCAGCTGTTCTCCCCAAGAGCCCACTACTGTGCTTTATTGGCCTTGGAGCTGGCTGGCTATGGACTGCACCCTCTGCAGTTGTGAGCCAAAATAAAGCTGCCCCTCTTTCAGCTGCAGGTGTGGGGTATTTCATCTCCAAAGAGCAAGAGTAACTAGCACATCTGGTATTATGTTAAGCACATGATATTTGTACGATTAGCTCCTGATTAGCTGAGGCAACGTCTTAGAAATTACTTCAGCACAAGCCACGCACGGCAGGCCCGTGTACTAGACACAAGGTTGGCCTAGTGTCTTCAGTTCTGCACACCCTTACCCTTTGGACTGATGGGCTGAAGGTCCAACAGGGTCCGGGATATCCCTCTAGCTCCTAATTGCTTTACTGCCAAATACCCTCCCTACTTCATCAGACCTGCAGAGGCTTCCAGAAGAGAGTACTAAGAAATTAATTCACAAAGAGAACGTGACTGCTAATAGCTAAGTAGTGTCCTGTTATTATTATGTTTTGATGTATTTGGTTGTTACAGAGTCTCACTACACAGCTTGGACTTGTAATGAACCTCCTATCTCCTCAGTGCAGGGATTATAGGCATGCACCACTATGCCCAGACTTGTCACTGGGCCAGCATGCCCCAGGGGCAGCACCTGTGCGGCACATGGTGCGGGGGATCCAACTGTGGCCCCTGCACTTGCCTAAGTCTGCCTAAGCAGGCACATTAGTCCACTGACCTACTTGCTGGCCCTAGTTCCTCTCATCAAAAACCCCTTCCAGAGAAAGCAGGGTTCACAAGAGCCCGTCCAGAGCTCTTCTCTTGCCAGTTGGCACAGCCCTCGGCCCAGCACGACGATGCTGGGAGCATAATCATTTCCCCAGCTCTTTGCAGGTCTCATGTGACCCAATCAATACTGGTCAGCAGGGCCTCACAGAGCACCGCTTTTGGTAAATTTGTTTCTTCTTTTAAATGTAGCAGGAGATAACAGAGATACTTGCCATCTTCCAACCTGGGTATATGAATGTGTGAAAGTGTGATGTTTGAAACTTCATTCTGTGACTATGAAAGCTAAGATTTAGGCAGACGGTATGCCTGTGAGACTGCGTGTGTAGCCAGGAAGGCCTCTAGGTCCACAGAGCCGTGAGAAAACCCCCAGCTACCCAAATAGTGCCAGCTACAGGCTTCCCAACGTGGTCCCCAACTTACCTATCTAGATAAATTCTTGTTGAGAGCTTCTAGCTGGACAATCTGTTGCTTGCTGCCAATCAAGGGAGTACTTAGTCCAAAGAAGCTGGGATTCTAATTAGGAAATCCCCACGTCTGGAATGTGCCGGTCTAAGAGCTATTCTTAGTTGGATGAATTCTTTTTGGAAACTATAAAATTCCAAAATTAAGAACAGCACCACTGCCAAGCAAGAATATGGCTCGACTCTAGCTCCACTTTCCTGCCTTTCTTAGGAAACACGCTAGGAGCTTTGCTCTGTGCCACTTTTGGTGAAGATTGCTGTGAATTTGTCTGGCCTCATGCCATGGAAGAGCACAGACACCTCTGATGCTTTTATTTCAGGTGAGAACTCTGATCTGCAATTACAGGCTAGAGAGCTCAGTAAGGCATTGGGCACAACCAAAGCCTTGATTGTGAGGGAGCGCAGGGGAGGGCGCCTTCTAGGTCCTGCGTGAGAAGCGCAGCAGCTCTCCACCACCACCTGCAGAAATTCATAAGGTAAATGTCGAGGGGCGACTCCTGATGCATGAGCCCACAACGGCTCCACGTCCCCTCAGCCCAAGTGTACATACAGATCATGGTTTTTCGGTTCAGAAATATTTGCCCTTTCTCAGAGCTCAAGATGATGCCAGGCAGGTCCCGTGGATATAGGGGATGAAACTCCCAACTGGGAAGACACCTGGATGAGTTAGTGTTCTCTAATATCAACGAATGAATTTCAGGAACAAGGGACTTTAAGGGCTGAATATATTTACTGAAGGACAGAACCTGAGTGAGTTGCCAGGGAATCTGTCTTTTCTAGGGAATTTTTAATAGAACAAAACCATAGCACAAGGTAGGAAACATGGAAATCCATAAGATGGGCATGGGTGGGACAAAACTATGGTCAGCCAATAAGATTACAAGCGTAATTGCTTAAGAAAGATTGACTAAATTGGGATCAAATGGGGAAGCAAGGGGGTATGAATACAGACCAGGCTTTTCCTGTAGGCTCTTCCTGGCTTTTTCAAGGTGACTGCTACCTATTTAGAACAGTCCCACTGCCCAACCCTTGGGAGGCACCTGCTGCATGTGCTTAATCTCTGTCTTGAAACCTGGCCCACACCACAGTCAGGTGCCTGTTTCTGACAGTCGCCAGTGTCTCCTCTTCTGTACTGGCTCCTTCGAGGTCCTGGCCCAGTCTGACCTCCTGTTCTATCTGACTCAGCTGCTGACAACACCACACCTGGCTTGAGCTCCCCACCCAGTGGAATCTCTCCTGCAACCTCACAGTGCTGCTATCTTGGTCTCTGTCCCCATCAAAGTCGAGGTTGCATTAAACAATCACCCCCCAGTGTGCCGAGGACATGCAAACCAGGGAGACAAAAGAGGCCACATCTGAGCGTTTACAGCAATGACTGGTGCCCAAGTGGACCGAAAGTGATGCAAGTCCCACTGTTAGGACCATTTCTCATCCTAACAGCTGTCAGCCACACCTGCAAAGCTCCAGTGATGAGCAGCGATTCCAATAATAGGAGCTAAAAATAACACAGACTTCTTCCTTCCCAGTGAAGGATGGAAGGCCCACTGCTGCCAGGCCTCTGCAGGAGGTGTCTTGTTATTTATTTTGAAGCAGTTCAACAATGCAATAAATAGCGTGAGCTCATTATTCAAATGAAATTGTAATTAATTCAGGACGTGCTCCCCAACTTTGCCAGGCAGCTCATGATAACGAGCTCACTGCACTCTTGTCCCCGCCGCCTGTGATGTCATGCTGAATGAACCTCAGCTAACAATGTGGATGGAGCAAAAATTCATTAGGGCTGAACTTTGGGCTGCCTCTGTGGTTTCAGGGCCCAATAGGACACTAATTCCCCTCTTCTGAATCCTCTTCTCCTCTCTTCCCTTCTAATTCAATCTTACATATCTTGTCCTAGATCAAAATTTCACAAAGCTTCAGATTGCCACAAAACTACCATGCAAAGGACAGCTGTTCATTTAAAATGCAGACCTGATTAAATGACATGATTGAAAGAAGTAGCTCAATGGAATAGCGCAGCACTATTAACCTCAACTTCATAATAATGGGTTTATTTCAATATGAAAGAGCCCTTCTGTGAGGTCTGACAGGGAAGTGGCTGGTGCCTTGGTGACACCAGCGATCAGGAGGATAGCCTTGGCTGGTGGCTTTGAGGGATTCCTACTCCTCTGGAAAAGGCAGACAAATGATGTGGAGAGAAGAGCAGAGAGTGGAGAAAGGAGAGGGAGGGGGACAAGGAGATAGAGACAAAATACAAAGAAAAATGGATGATGAGGAGAGAAATATAAAGAGAAAAAGAAAGAAAAAGGTATCAGTGAAATGAAATAAAAATGCTGCGGGCATCTGAGTTAGATAAAAATATTCTAAGCAGTAAGACAGGGCCAGGCCCTCAAGGCGACGGGTAGGACCAGATGCCTTTGCAGCTTTGGGCGAGACGACCCTCCTGTGGCCCAGACTGCAAGGCAAAAGAGTAAGCCAACACAGTCACGGCCCTCCCCAAAGGCAGGCACAGAACACTAGTACTCCAAATGCGTCATAAGGATGCCTGGAAGTCACTAACCCAGCCCCCTACAGGAAAAGCCAGACTCTACTCGTGCCTCTACGTTTCTCCCTTTGCCATTTGGTCTTGAATTTAATCAATTTTACCTGTGTAATCATGCTTGTAATCTTACAGTTGACCATAGTCGTGTCCCGCTTCATGCTCACCTACTGAGCATGATTTTCACTTTAGATCTGCCTCCCCTCATCATTTTACTCTATAAAAATCTCTGGAAAAGACAGGTTCCTGGGACAACGAGCTCAGTTTCCCCTTCAGTCCCTCTCTTGGACAGGAGCTTTCTTTTCCCCATTAAATATATTCTGCTCTAGCAGAGAGGCAAACAGCCAGGGAAAGGCAGCTGCTGAAACACACAAGAAGCAAGAAAGAGTGAAGAAACAAAATCAGGTCTTTACCCTGTCAGGATCCTCCCTGCTGTGCCCAATGAAATGTCCGCAAGGCCCCACCCACATGTGCAGCTGGTCAAAGCTTGTTGCCAGGTGTGTTCTGAGATTTGCAGCTGAGTGGGACCAGCTGGGCCCCCTTAAGGATGCCCATTCAGGGTGGCAAAACCTGAGGAAGACTGCCCCCTGAAAATCACAAATGCTTCTTATTTTCAGGCCACACCAATCTAAGGTTTCTGACAGCCACAGACCCAGGGGACAAGATTCTCCAAGGAGCAAAGCCTGCAACAAAGTCTGAGCAGATCAAATCCAACAACACAAGAAGAGTGACACCACAACTAAGTGAGATGTAGTGCAGGTTCGCAGAGCCCGCTGCATGCTCAGGAAGCACTGCCTGTGCCAAAAGCAACCTGAAAATGAAAGTGGTACATTCCTGCAAGGAGATGGGGAAAAGCATATGAAAAATTCAACGCCCTTTCAGGAGTCAAAATTAAAGCAAAAAGCTGTCAGGAAAAGAAGAACAGAAGAAAGCCTCCTCAGTTTGATAAAGAACAGCTACCCCAAAAATCTGCAGCTCACATCATCCTTGAGGGCGCAAACTAGAACTTTCTCCACTAAGGTTGGGAACAGGCAAGGTGTCCCCTCTGCACACTGGTTTTCAAATTTATACTGAAATTCCTACAAAATATTGTAAGACAATAAGATAAATGTGTTCGGGAAAGTTACAAAATTGTCTCTATTCGCAAATACATGCATTTCTTTATAGAAAGTAGGAAAGAATTGACCCCTTAAAATATTCTGAAACTTATGAACAATGATAAAAATATTGCCGAGTACTAGAATTTCACATGTTTTCTCTTTTAAGAGACAATCAAGGAGACCGGGGAGATGGCTCAGTGGAATAAGCACTGCCCTGGCAAGTCCAAGGGCCTGAGTTTAATCCCTGGATCTGCCAAAGAGAGAGAGAGAGAGAGAGAGAGAGAGAGAGAGAGAGAGAGAGAGAGAGAGAGAGAGAGAGAATCAAAATGTAAATAAAGAGCAAAAGGGAAGATGGGTAATGGGTATAGGGAGAGGGGTCTTTTGCAAATGGGAAGAGAATAGAGACTAAGGGAGTGGATCTGCAGAAGATAAAAAAAGGAATTAAGACATGTTGTGCTCATGTGCACCTTCCCACAAGGATTGCAATCATTATGTGTCAGAAACATACCTAAATAAAAGTCAAAATAAAATTTCTGAGTACAAGATTAATATATGAATCAATAAATTTCCAATATTATGATAGTAAGCGAGTGGACCATAAAAATTAAAACAAAGTACTTAGGTGTGAGTCCAGCAATGCATGTCACAGAATCTACAAAGAAAATTAAAATAAACACTAAATGAGAAATGTAAGAACCAAATCAATAAAGAGGTACCAAGCAAGGCAGAAGAGTTAAAAAAAAAAAGTATCAGTTTTTCCAAAATTGGCCTTTAGATGCAACACAATCTCAGTCAAAATCCCAACCAGGTATTTTCTGAATACCCAAAAGTCAATTCCAAAGTTTATATCATGATGAAAAGAATCAGTGTTGCCAACAGAATTAAGAGCAATGAAGTTGGAGACTTTTAAGGTATATTACAGCTGGCAAATCCGGGTGTTGTTCACAAAATCATAGATAAATTTGTCGAGTTAATAGAATACAGAGCTTCAAACCAGAACCACAAAAATGTATTAAGCGTGTAGGCAGTTGAATCAGACAGAAATATCACAAGAGTCAGCCAGGGCCAGGCCCTCCAGGAGACAGCACGGAAGACAAGATACCTTGTCTTGACAGATGCTCCCGGTGTGGGCCAGACCTTGAGGCCAAAGATCCAACAAGTGCCCACTTCCCGAAAGATAATCATCCAGGATGGATCACCACCTTGAGGAAGCCAGGAAGAGTCACTGACCCAACTGTTACTGGCTATGAGACAAACTCCTGTTGTGTGTTCATGCTTATTTGCTACGTGACTTGCTTTCCCATTCGGTCCTGGATTTAATCAACTTTACCTGAGCAGTTGTGCTGGGAGTCCTACTGGCTGACCATAGTTCTGTCCTACCTCATGTGAGTTCCCACGTTTTCCACCTTAGACCCACCTCACCTCAAGGTTTTGCTCTATAAAAATCCCTAGAGAAGAAAGATGCCTGGAAAACCTGCCCTTCTGTTCTGTTGGACCAGATATCTCTTTCGTCCAATAAATATGTTCTACTCTTAACCTCTCTTGTTCCTAAAATTCATCCTTTGGTGTTAAAAGAACATACACTTGGCCCAAGCATCTTTCAGGTTGGGAGCTCCATTGCCCTTGTGTCAAACTCATCTTTGATGAATTTAGAATGTCCATAGATTAGCGCAGTCATTTTTTTTTTTTTCTCTTTTTGGCAGAACCGGGGATTGAACTCAGGCCCTTGCACTTGCCAGGGATGCGCTTATTCCACTGAGCCATCTCCCCCAGCCCTAGAGCAATCTTTTCAAAAATAGTTCCTGGAAGCACTGAGCTGCTGCTAACTACAAAAGTTCAACTGGCATTTTGCTTAGCGAAATTCTGAATGGTTTCTAAGGATTTTTATTTTTTATTGTTTAAAAAAATAAATGTTTTTAAAAATAAACTAAAGCTTATTTCACATCACTTTTAAAAGAGTTCAACTAGACATAGATTTTACTCATGTCATGAACTTTAACTCGAAGTTAGTGACAAATCTCAGCATAAAATGCAAAACCACAAAACTTTTCAAAATCAGCATGGAAGAAAATCTGTATCATCTGCTTACCAGTGAGGCATTAGGTACAACATCCAAGGCATGATTCATGAAAAAAAAATTAATAAGCTAAATTTCATCAAACTATTAAATAGTTTGTAGAGGGCCAGCTAAATAGCTCAGTGGATTAAAGCACCTACAAGAAGGTACAGGGGTACAGACATAATATTCTATTTATAAAAACTATTAGAGCAGATCCCTCTATTAATTGGAATAAGAGGATATAGCTGTATACCTATTTTTTTAAAAAGTGATTTATAGTACTTTCAATAATTAATACTTTTTACATTGTTACCTTCCTAGTGGTTATCCATAGTACAAGAAGCAGACAGGGTATCCTGTCCAAACACTATTAGTGTAAATCTTTCTTCAAATAACCACTAAGAAAACAATATGTAATGTATTAATTACTGAATCTGTCCTACTAATTGGATTTGAAACTATCTCATTGCTATTTGTTCTTCAGTAAAATTATGGAAAAAATAAAAATAAATGATAAACTATAACTTATAGCAACCAATTACAAATAAAATTCTGAACTTCTTCCTCACAATTAGAAAAGAAAAAAAGAAGGGACAGGGGGCAGGAGTTTGATGCCTGGGCCTGCTGTGCTGGCCATGCCCTTGCAGGCATGCTGAGACAGCAATTGAGACTGGTCGTGGTGGTGCATGCCAATAATCTCAGCACTTAGGAGGCTGAAAATATGAGGATCACTGCTAGTCTGATCTAGTAGTAAGACCCTGAATACCCTGTAGACCCTCCCCTAAAATACAGAAAAAAATAAATAAATAACCAAAAAAACTTTTCTAAATAGTTTGTGAAAGACACTGATAAGAGAATAAGCTACGCCAGCCATGGTGGTGCATACCTGCAATCCCAGCATTTAGGAGGCTGAGGTAGGAGGATTGCTGGGAGAGAGAGAAAGAGAGAGAGAGAGAGGAAAAGAGGAGAGGGGAAGAGAAGAGAAGAGGAGAGGAGAGGAGAGGAGAGGAGAGGAGAGCAGAGCAGGGAAGGAGAGGGGAGGAGAGGGGAAGGGAGAGGAGGGGAAATAAAGATAAGCAACTTTCATGAAGAATATATTTTTAAAAAATGTATCTGAGAACAATGTTATCTAAAATATACAAGGCTTCTTCCCAAGCAGCAGAGACAATCCACTAAAAATGGACAATGAGCTTAGCAGATGCCTCACCAGAGAAGAGGCACAGATGACCCACACTCAGTGCAGAGTACTGTGACTTCAAAATTTTAAAACGCTTTCACAATAAAGGCACATGGCCACTCAGCCCTCAGCAGCTCCTTGCGCTTGGAACACATTGTTCGCGTGCTCTGCGCTTTCTGACACAGTTCTAGGAGTCTTCCATCATGCGTGCAGTGGTGCAGTCGTGGGTGGGTCAGGGTCCTGAGTTCAGAACATTCGCTTTTCGTGGTCCTCTGGCTCTGAGGAAGATGCAGAGGTCACATGGTGCCCCATTTGGTGCGTCCGGTGATGAGATCATGCCATGATGGCGTTTAGACCTTGAACTTCTAAATAGCTCTTGACAACAGCATTTATCATATCATTTTGCATTTCAGGGAAGAGTCTACAGGGTCTCACTGCTAGATTGGAGTTGTAGCGATCCACCTATCTACAGCTTCGCAAGAGCTGGGATTACAGGCTTGCGCCACCACGCCCAGTCTCAATTGCCATCTCAGCGTGCCCCGGGGGCGGGGCCTGCGCAGCAGGCCCTGGGATTGGACTCCCAGCCCCTGCAGCTGCTTGCAGGCGCTTTAATCCGCTGAGATATTTGACTGGCCCTCATCGTATCATTTTTGATCACAATTTGTAAACACTCTCAGAAAAGAGAACTTCCAAGAATTCTTTAGAAACAGATGAAAACAATGGACTCCCGCTTTCTAAGTGATGGGGGACCATTTTCATGGGAAGTTCGTGCTAATGTGTTTTACTATAATTTTTTTATCTGAATATTTACTACATTTTCAAAAGAATACAAAATAGCCATAGAAAAAATTATAAACAATACAAGATTTCACTAAACAAAGTAATAGGAATTCAACAATGGTTGCTGTATTGGATGATACTATCTTCAAATTACTTGTTCAGATTACCAGGTATAGATATGTAAGATTTGTTTAAATAAAACAATAACAAAGAAGCTATAAAAAATTCAAAAGAGGAAAAAAATCTGAGTAAAATAAAATTAAGCATTAACTGCTCCTTTCAAAACACAAGCAGAAATCGACAATACAGTTCTCCAAACTATTTTTCATAGATATTTCAATATTTTTTTACGTCTTTCACCTCATCTCGATTTTTCCATCCCATTGAACAATTTCTTTTCCTTTCATAATATCTATTATTCCTTTTAGATTTTCCTTACTCTTGCTGTCTTTCACACTAGGGAGATAATGCACTGTTGGCAGTTGTGGGTCTGATTTATTTCACTTACAATTATTCAGGCTCTAGCTTCATCCACTTATCTACAAACGCCTCAAATTTATCATGTTTATAGTTGAATAATACTCCATTGTGTAAAAATATCGTTTTTTTTTTATCAGTTCCTCAGTTGTTGGGCATTTGGGTTGTTTCAAGATTTAGCTCTGACAAGTTGTTCTGCTTTAACCATCAGTGCACATCTATTGCTGTGGTATTATGATTTCAGATTTTTGGAAAAATACCTAGGAGACCAATAGCTGGCTTGAATGGGATTGTAATCTTAGCTTTTTGAGGAATCTCCAAAATGATTTCTATAGTGGTTGTACCAGCCTGAACTCCCACCAAAAATGGAGAAGGGTTCCTTTTCCCACACAGCCTTTCCAGCATTTGCTATTGATTTTTTTTTTTTTCAAAACCAGGAATTGAACTCAGACCCTTGGGCTTGCTAGGAAAGCACTTATTCTACTGAGCCATCTCCTCAGCCTGGCCCCATTGGTTGATTTCTTGGTGGTAGCCATTCTTTCTGGCATAAGATGGCATCTCAGTGTTGTTTTAATTTGCATCTCTTGAGTGACCAATTATGTTGAACATTTTTTCATGTATTTATTTACCCTTTCTTCTCTTCATTTGTGAAGTGTATATTCATCTCAGATGCCCATTTTTGGCTTGGGTCTTTGAATTTCAGAGGCCTAATTTTTTTTAATTCCTTATATGTTCTAGATAGGAGTCCTTTGTCTGATGGACAGTCTGCTATAAATGTCTCACACTTTGTGGCTTTCTTTTTTACTCTGCTGGTGATTTCTTTTGATGTGCAGAAACTTCTAAAAGCAGAGATCCCAGTTGGTAGTTCTTTGGAGTATTTCCCATGCAATTTGATTTTTGTTCATGAACTCTTTATCTACCCATATGTCCTTAATATTTCTACTTACTTTCTCTTTCAGGTTTAATTTTTCTGTTTTCATATTTGAATCTTTGATTCATTTTGACTGTAATTTTGCACGTGATGATAAATATGGGCTTATTTTAAGCCTTCAGCATGTGGTAAAACTGTATTTTCAGCACCATTTATTAAAGAGACTTTCTTCCAATGGACACGTGTGGCCCCTTTGTCAAGGACAATGTGGCTGAGTATGCTTGTAGCTGTGTTTACATCTTCTAATCTGTTCCGTTGATCCTCAGGTCTGTCTCTGTGCCAGTGCTATGCTGATTTTATCACAGTAGCTTTATAGTATAATTAAAAGTCAGGGATTGGGGTGCCTCCTGTCTTTCTTCTGTTGCCCAGGATTGTTTTCACTATTCTAGGTCTCTTTTGGCTCCAGATGAATTTTAGGAATGTTTTCTCTATATCTGTAAGGTATACTAATGGTATCTTAAGTGGGATTGCATTGAATCTGCATAACAATTTTGGGAGTATAGCCATTTTCACAATGTTGATTCTTCTTATCCTGCAGCAAGAAATATCTTTCCATTTTCTTTTTTTTCAGAACTGGAGACTGAACTCAGGCCCTTGCACTTGCCAGGAAAGCACTTATTCTACTGAGCCATCTCCCCAGCCCTATCTTTCCATTTTCTGAAATCATGTTTGATCTCTTTTTTGCTGAGTAATATAATTTTCATTGTATAAATCTTTTACTTTCTTTATGAGATTGATTCCTAAGTATTTCATTATTTTGGGTGTTACTGCAAAAGGCAGTTTCCATAATTTCTCTCTTGGAATTTGTGTTATAGAAATGCTGTTGATTTTTGAGTGTTATTGTATCCTGCTACCCTACTGAATTAGGTTATTAAATCTACAAGTCTCTTAGTGGAGTTTTTGGGGTCTGTCATGTACAGTATCATGTTATCTGTAAATAATGATAATTTCACTTCATCCTTTCAATCATTATTCCCTTTATTTCACTCTTATGTAATTGCTCTCACTAATGTTTCTAGAACTATATTGAACAGGAGTGTTAAGAGGGGATATCCTTCTCTTATTCCTGATTTTAAAGTAAAGGCTTCCAATTTTTGTCCATTAAGGCTGTTGGTTTGTCATATATGGCTTTTATCACACTGAGATAAAGACCGTCTATTCTGATTTTCTATAGGATTTTTTTTTTTTACCATGAATGAGTGTTGGACTTTTTCAAAAGCGTTTTCTGCATCTATTGAGATGACCATGTGATTTTCAACTTTGGCTCTGTTGATGTGGTGTATTACATTTATATTTTTGAATATATTAAACCATCCTTGCTTTCCTGGGATGAATCCCACTTGGTCATGATGTATAATCTTATGGATGATTTGCTGGATTCTAGTATTTATTGAGCATTTTTGCATCTATGTTCATTAGGGAGATTGGCTTGTAGTTATCTCTTTTTTTTTTGGCATTTTTTTTGGTGGTTTTATTGAGCACAAAAATAAACATGCACATAGGCAGTCTACTGGTTTTCTTCGCTGGATTGGTGACTCGAATGGCTAGCTGGCCTGCTCTTTCCACGATGGCCTTGCGGTTCTTAGAGGAAATGTTGTGAGCAATCTCTGCATAGTAAGACTTGTTGCACCTTAGCAGCACCTCCAGCTCCTTAACATTGTGCACCAGGAACTTCTGGAAGTCACTAGGCAGCGTGTGCTTTGTCTTTTTGTTACTTCCATAACCTATGTTGGGCATCAAGATCTGGCCTTTGAACCTCCTCCGTACCCCGTTGTCAATGCCTCTGTGTTTCCGTCAGTTGCGCTTAATTTTGACATATCAGTCTGACTGGTGGCGGAAGAACTTCTTGGTCCTCTTTTTGATGATCTTGGGCTTCACGAGAGGTCTGAGGGCTGCCATGATGCCAAGTGGGAGAAGGTTGTCACCTCCGTAGGCAGCGCTGAGGAAGAGAGCTATAGTTCTCTTTTTTGCTTAGATCCTTCTCTGATTTTGGTATCAGAGTAATAGTTTCCTCCTTAAATGAGTTTAGAATTGCTTCCCTTTCAATTTCATTGAAGAGTTTGAGAAGAGTTGGCATTATGTCCTTGCTAAATTTTTGTAGAATACAGCTGTGAATCCTTCAGTACCTGAGGGTTTTTTTGTTGGCAGGTTTATTTTTTATTGTATTTTCAATTTCATTGTCTGATATTGGGTTATTCAGAGTTTTTATATCTTTTTGATTTATCTTTGGTAGTTCATATGTATCTAGAAATCTGTCTATTTCCATTCTGTCAGCATAAAGATTTTACAAATAGGTATTGATAATCTTCTGAATTTCTATAGGGTCTGTAGAGATTTTGCCCTTTTCATTCCTCATTGCATGTTTTTCCCCCCTGCATTTAGAACAGGGCCTACAAGTTCTACAGTGTCTATGGGGTCTCACAGTGCAGATCAGACTCGTAGTGATTCTCCTGTCTTCAGCCTCACAAGTGCTGGGATTACAGGCATACGCCATCATGCACCGTCTCAATCGCAGACTCATCACGTCCGACAGGTGGATCTGGTATGGCACGCCAAGGATCGAACCCTAACTGCCGTGCTCTGCCTAGGCAGGTGCTTTAGTTTCCTGAGCTAGCCAGGCCAGCCCACTCATTGCATGAGCTTGAAATTTTCCTTTTTTAATGAGATTTGTTATGCGTTTAGCAATTTTATTGATTCTTTCAAAGAACCAACTCATTCTTTGCACTGTTCCCTTCATTTCCATTACATTTATTTTTTCTTTGCTCTTTATAATTTTTACCTTTCTTGAGCTTTGTACTTGACTTCCTCTTCTTTGTCTATGCATTTGAGATGCAGCATGATATTGTGTATTTGGACTCATTCTGTTTTCCTGATATAAGAATTTATCACTACAAATTCCTATCCTAAGAGCTTTCATTGCAGCCCACATGTTCTTTTTTTTTGTGTGGGACCGGGATTGAACTCAGGACCTTGCACTTACGAGGCAAGTGCCTATTCTACTGAGCTATCTCCCCAGCCCCGCAGCCCACATGTTCTTCTAGGTTGTATCTGCACTTTTCTTAGATTGTAAATATCGTTTAGTTTTTTTCTTTAATTTAATCTGTAACCCATTTATTGTTCAAGAGGGCATTACTTAGTTTTCATGTGTTTATATAGTTTTTACTGTTTCTTTTTTCAATAATAATTTCCAGTTTCATTGCAATATGCTTGGATAATATGCAGGGGACAATTTTGATTCCTTTGCATTTACTTAAGCATATTCTACGCCAAATGATCTATTTTGCAGAATGTCCTATGTGCAGCTGAGAAAAAAGTGTGTATTCTGCTGTGGTTGGTGGACTCAGAATATGATATTCTGAGTCCATTTATTCACAGATTTCATTTAGTTCTATTAATGTTTTTGTCATTTCTTGCATGGTTAATCGATCTCTTTGTGTTAATGAGGTGTGAAAGTCCCCCAATAAAATTATGTTATTGCTCATTAGCTATTTCACATCTGTGAAAATTTGTCTTGTATAGCTGGGTGCTCCTCCATTGGGTGGCTGTATGTTTGTAATTGTTATACCCTCCTCTTGCAGTTCTCCCCTAACAAGTATGCAGAGTTCTTCTTTGCCTCTTTTAGTCACATTTAGTTTGAAGTTGACACTGTCAGCAACCAGAACAGCTACCCCTGCTTCGTTTTGTATTCCTATCACATGGAGTACTATTTTCCATACATTGAAAAACATTCAGTCTATTAATTTCTTTCTGAGTTAAATGTGTTTCTTGAATACAGCATATTGCTGGATGTTGTTTATCAGCTCTTTCAGTCTGCTTCTTTTAATTGGTGAATTGAGACCTTTGTACATTGATAGTGATAACTGACATGTATCGGCTTATCTCTGTCATGTTGTTCTGCTACTATAGGATCCCTACTTTTCCCCTCTGCTTAATTGCCTACTCTACTTGGTTATTCTCTTCTGTTGTTGTTGAAGTTGTGTTTATCTCTGTCTCTATCTAAAATGTCTGTCAGTGCTCTTTGTATGGTTGTTTTGGTTATCATTAATTTCCTCTTTTTTCATGGAAAGATCTATTCTCTCCATTACATTTCATAGGTTTGCAGCATACATCAGTATGGGTTGAAAGTTGTTTCCTTTCAGGATCTGAAACATTTCACTCCAAGCTCTTCTTGATTTGATGGTCTGTGTTGAAAAATATCCCATGATTCTGATGGGCTTTCCATTATAGATGACCAGCTTCTTCTAACAGCTTTTAATATTCTGTTCATTAACTTAGTTTCTAGGATCTTGATTATTATGTGTCTGGGTAATGATTTATTTTGATTATGACTAGCTTGAGTTCTATATTCTTCGGTTACTGTATATCAGATTCTTCTCCCATACTCAGGAAATTTTCTGCTATCACTTCTACACTCTTTTTCTGCCTTGTATTATCTTCAGTTGCATCACTGATATCTCTATAAGGGTATATTTTTTTGAATCATCTTGGAGCTGTTAATTGTTGCTTCCTGGTTTCTCATTATTTTTAAGAGATGTTTCCTTTCACATTCATTAGCAGCAGTGCTATCTTCAAGGTCTGAAATTCTATCTTCTGTTTCATTATAGTGGTTTTAGGAGATTTCAATGGAATGCTTAAAGCCCTGGATATCAGTTTGAATTTGTTTCATGCATTCTACTTCTTTCCTGTAGTGTCCATTCAGTGTTTCTATCACTTTCCTTCTATTTTTTTATCTGTGTCTTCCTTTGATGTATCAAGGAATTCTTTCATGATTGTTGCCATTTCCTTATTTACCTGAGAGATTATTTCTGCTCTGACGTCCTCCATAGCCTGATGGAGTTGCTTCTTTACTTCAGCTGCTCTCATCTCAGAAATGTTAGGTGTATGACACCCATATTCTTCTATAACCTTGTCTTCTGGACTTGTTTTGGGTAGGCTAGAGGTCTGAGATTCCCTTTTGTTCATTCCTCCTGTCATTTTTTTATAGTCATGATAGGTGGGTGTGTTACAAGCCAGCATGGCTCTCCAGAGTATGAGAAGGCAGGCAGGCTCACCAAAGCTCCTGCTCTGTGGGGTTCAGTGTGGATTCTACCTCATTAAGGAAAGAGGTCAAGCCACAGTTCACCAAGAATCTGATATTCATGAGTGCAGGACAAGAACATGCACTGCTCTCTCCATGGAGGTTTGGCACAGATAGTGCTGCACAAATGCCCTGGAAGTCACTGTAATAGCCACAATTCCCTAGTGATCTTCAGGGTGAGGAGAGGCAGCAGACTCAACAAATTCCAGTGGGAAGGCTGGAGTGCTGGTGCTAGGGCTGCAGCGTCTTCCCAACAGTCTTCAGGATGAGGAGTGGCAGCCAAATGAGCAAACTCCGGCAATAGGGCTGGACGGGTGGTGGCTAGCCAAGCACATCTCTCTGGCAGTCTTCTGGCCAAGCAAAGGCTTCTGGACTGAGAAAACTCCAGTAGGAAGGCTGGGGGCAAGGCTAGGGCTGCCAAGCCTCACCCACAGTCCTCAGCTGGAGCGGGCAGCCAGAATCGATGAATTCTGGTAAGGGCTGGTGGCTACCTGACCAGGTCTCTCCAGCAGTCTTCAGGTGGAGTAGAGGCGGCCAACCAGCAAACTTCCACTTTCACCACATTTTGATCACATCTTGTGAGCATCGTCAGAGATCTTCCACATCAAACTTCAGCAAAATTCACACTAAACAACAATGGAATGAACATCACTGCACATATGTTAGAACTGCAAAAGTTTCGATCATTGAGAACCCAAGTCCTAGAACATATGAGGAGCAATGGGAACTCTTATTCATATTGGGGGGGTGTTGCAAAATGATCTACCTACTTGGGAACACAGCTAGGTCACCTCTTACAAAACTAAGTGCAAAACTGCCATATGATCCAGACTTTTGGGCTTGCCTTTAATAAAGGAGTTGAAATTTTCTGTCCAAACAAATACTTATACAAGGATGTTTACAGCAGCTTTTTTTTTTTTTTTTAATAATGGCCACAACTTGGAAGTAGCTGATGTGTTCTTTAATAGGATAATGGAAAAATGGTGAAACTTCCAGACAACAGAATATTATTTAGCCACCACACCATTTCTCCACCTCTAAGAGAGATATAAATGCATAGAATTAAGTTGAAGAACCAGTCTTAAAAGTCTGTACAGCTTTACCTGAATGACATTCAACACAAGGGAAAGCTATTTGGGCAGTAAGGAGATCTGGACAGGGTGAGCAGTGTTGAACAGGTTGGATACAAGAGGACTTTTAGGACAGTGAAGATGCATTGTATGACAACATAGTGGTAGACACACATCATTATATATTTGTCGAAGCCCACAGCTTGTGCAGTGTATCAAGATAAACACTAATGTAAAATTGTGACTTCAGATGATAGTATCCATGTATCCATGTAGCTTCATCTGTTACAACAAAGGCACCATGCAAGCAGGGGAGATTAACAGGAAGGAGGCTACATACATGCATCAGCAGGCAGAAGGTGAAAGGGAAACCTCCTTCTCTTTTTTGCTGTTAACCTGAGACAGCTCTTTTTTAAAAGAAACAATCTTGAAGAGGCACAAAGATACAAATGTAGGTGACTCTTCATCAGAGGGTTAAATATAACTCTTTTATATTTATCCAAGAGTTGTGAAAAGTGTTATTTCACATATTTCATACAAAACTACCTGGGAATAGGTATTTATAAATGTTTTTTGTTCTAGTAGCCAAAGGCTATAAAGGATAAATGCAAAGATACAACTCACTAAGTAACCTGAGACCTGCAAAGGTGAATGGAGAGATAAATAACGAGACCACTGTATTATAGAGACTAAGTCTGAATCTTCATCCTGGGGCCCCGGACCCTGGGATGGCCACATCCACTTCACACCCTTAGAGCTAAAAATGTGACCCCCGAAGACCTGATTAGTTCAGACGTTTTGTAAAAAATCTATCAAGGAAACACTGTTATATATCCTTATGTATTTACACATCAGGGAGCATCACACGTTTCTTCAAAGTGTTTCAAATTGCTATGATTAAAAATGCTAAGACAGAAAAAGAAAGAAAGCAATGAAATTAATTCCAGTGTTTGTGTCTCCCTTGTTAAATCAGGACATCAGGATCAAATTCATTTCTTCAGCATTCTTTGTAAAACCCTGACTTACGAGACAAGCCATCACACGTACCTTTTCTGCATGATAAATTATTCACCTTTATCTTAGTGTGCCTTGATCTATTAATATTAACACATAACGGATATGCCATGCTAATTTACTGTAATCCAAGCCAATTGCAGCGTGGTATTGGAGCACTTCCAAAGAGCATTCCAAGAACTAAATACATATGAATGAAACTTCCAGATTCAAATCCATCTTCATGACTATTTGGCATCTCCAGCCTCATCATTTCTCTGCCTAGGCCCTTAAGTTCATAAGTAGTCTAAATTTTTTAATGACTGACCCTTACCTTGCTGAAAGAAAGAAAGAAAGAAAGAAAGAAAGAAAGAAAGAAAGAAAGAAAGAAAGAAAGAAAGACAAAGGAAAAGTGTTTGAACCTCCTCTTCATGAGAAACCTCAATATTCTGTCCTCTCAGTGCCCTTACTCCCTTGGGAAAATAAGCAGTTTTGTTTTCCATTTCTTTACAAGCTGAAATTGCAAAATAATCTCCTATCTTGTGCTGTTTCTTTCCTTGAGCCCTCATACTCACCAGCTTGTAAACTCCTGGAGAAGCTAAATGCTTCCTTTCTGGTAGTAAAAGGTCAGCAAGGAACATAACACCTGGTCGTTTTCACATGAGTAGGTGCCGCTTGGCTAATTCAGCTCTAATTCTCTGCTACGTGGTGCTGGCAATGGCGCACAGGCTGGTGCACAGGGGTTGAGTAGGTCTGAGGTCTGAGATGCCAGCCTCTGACAGAGGAGGAAAGGAGAATATTAATGGCTGCCTGGGAGTGGGAAGCCAAATATAGCTTCGTGATTTCTTGTCAGGTAATTTCTTTTGAAAGGAGGGGGTTCATACAAGCAGTTTGGATATTTGATTTGAGCTAATACTGGTACCAGTAGGGAGGAAAAGCCCATCTCCTTGCCTGCTACTTCAATTTGAGAAGCTGTTTTTGATTCTGGCAGGCACTGAAGCCTGACTGAAGGGTAGAGGGTTTCTGAACTCAATCTTTTGACTGCTTAATGCTTGGGTCTTTCAGCAGTGCCAAGTTTATCTAATTCCTACACTGAATCATCATCTAGGATTCTGGAAATTGATTTTGAAGGACCTCACAAGTCCAGAGAGAGTTCAGAGTTCCTTATTATTTCAGGAAGGTGGACTCTGGCTATGCCTAGTCTTCTAGGGTCAGGGAACACTGACCCCCAACTTGGCTGGGCTCATTTTCTTCCCTAAGGAAGGGAACCCCTCACTCTTCTCAGGCCATGTTCTCAACCGGAGCTGACCCCAGCCACAGCTGCAGAAGCACTGACAGGATGCAGACCAGCAGGCTGTCAGCACCTGGCGGTCTCTCTAACTCCAGCAATTGGTTCCTGTCTTTCACGTGACCCTTGCAGTGCAATGGGATGGTGCTTCCCCCGTGCAGCAGTGAGGCCAACGCTAGCTGCTGGCCCTGGTGGGTTGTGATGAAGACGCCAAAGCCCAGGAGCCATGGGGCTGGAATTGCAACTTAGGGCTGCGCACTCAGCTCACTCAATATTGGCGGAGCCCACCACGTGTTGCTGTCTCTTATGTAACTTTCAGGTGGACTTGGAAACCAACTTAATAAGGACACGATCCAATTCAGTTACTGCCTGATTGAAAGTGGAATCGCCATTTAGAATGTCAGCCTTAATTAGAGGCGAAACCAACCCTCCTGTGCATAGCAAGGCCCCAGCACCCACACCTGCTTGCATAATTGGCTCTAAGGAGCTTCTCCCCTAATTACACCTGCCAGCACCTGTCACTCTCTTTTCTGCCCTGCAAGTAGTGGTACCTCCACTGCCGAGCCCTGCACCCTTCCTACCACCTTTAGGTGAGCAGACTCACACTGTCCCAACAAGGTGGGCATTCCCATCATGTGGAAGGAAGACTATGAGGTCTGAAGAGGGTGTCTCACTGGTGAGGTCACAGAGGTGCTCTCATGGTATCTCTAGGACAAGAGCCTGCCTTGTTACCCTTCAGGGTATTTTCATGGGAGATTTTTACCTCCTTGCTCCAGTCTCCCCTTCTCCTCCTCCTCCTTTCCCTCTTCCTCTTCTTCTTCTCTTTCTTCCTTTTTTTGCTTTTCTTTCTAAGGACACCTGAGGTAGACCTCACCATCTAGTACAGTCACACAACAGGACAGTTATATAACCTTGATTTCACAGGGAATGAGCACACCTCCCCGGTTATAGCACTATATGAGAATGTAAATATGTGATAGCAACCTGTATACGACTTACACAGTAAAGACGCAGGCTGCTCTTGCACTCTTGGGCTCTTGGGCTCCGCCCCATGCTGCCTGCTGTTGTTGCTGATGTCTTGCATACATACATTCTTTAACTTGCACCGCTCATCCATCAAAACCTCCCTGGGCCTCCCTGAGCAGACTGGCAGAAGTAAAGTGCACCTTGTTTGCAAACACTATCTGTGTACTGTGTGGGTACACTACTTGTGATGCAGGAAACAGAACTTGGGCCTGACTTGGGAACCTGGCATTAGCCAAGTGACGCAACTTTACCGTTGGAAACAGGGCTTGTTTTGCTCATACATGAATGTGAAGCTAAAGTCTGTGCAGGTCGCTCCAGCACCCACCCTCTTCTTCCTTGGATGTCACATCTGCTGCTCCCTACGCCTGGAACTCAGCCTCCCCATCTTGGCGTGCCTGGCTTTGCTTTGGGAAGCTCCCAGAAGCTATCAGAGTCTCCCTATAGAATTCCTCAGTCCACCTATACCCTACCACACTGCACCCTCTGATTCTTGGATGTCTCCTTCCTGAGATCTGTCACCATTTTTAACTTACCCTGTCGACTTCCCTGCTGGACTGTCTCCCTACTGTAATGTCAGTTCTATGAGGCCATCAAGTGCATCCTTAGTACTAAGCAATGTCTGTCTGTCACTGAGCAAACAAGTACACTAGGAAGACTGGTGGAAATAATGATTTCAAGACTTAATGTGAACACTAAATTGCTTAGCATCGTTATTGGCCTACAATAACTGGGCAACAAATAATTTTATTTATAAATAACACTATTTCTTTATCTGTTCCCCACTAGTCTCAATCCTGAAAAAAATTACTGGGAGACACTTTTGCACAATGCTTGTTGCTTACTACCAAATGCAGTGTGTAGGAAGGTATTGATTTGGTCTTCCTTAGAAGGAGCCCTAAAGACCAAGTCCATATTGAATGTAGCTGCAGTAGCTGAGCTCTGGCTAATTGCAGAAGGCTCTGTAACCAATTAGCCAATTGTGGTGTGACCAATTAACTTGTCTCTATTGCACACCCTTTTCCTATAACTGCTATCAGCTCCTGTCAGCCTGGAGTTTTCTGCTGTTGCTGAGAGGATTTCCAGAGCTGGAGTTGCTCTGGGTCTTAGTTTGCTTTGCTTTGCTTCATTGAGTTTATAGCTGCTCAGATCACCCCTGCTGAGTGGAAGCTTCTCCACATGGACATTTCCTACAACCCTGCTGTATCAGCGCTGCTCAAACTTGTGCTCAGGAGGCAGCAGGGCCCTACAGAGCTCTGCCTGGACACGTAACCCACGTGCTGCTACCTGATGACATTCTCCTGAAGCCAGCCTCTACCTGCAAGAGGCACTTGGCTACCTTGGCATTCCACACCCAGCGTCCTCAGAGCTCAAGATGGTCACACGTATCCCAGCCCTTTCTTTGCCATGTAGCTGGCAACAGCCTTAACCAAGCTGCTTCTAGATGAACACCTATCCACCCAGGGGAGCCAGGCCGGCTCTCTCACACTCACTGTCTGGTGTTGATAAAGAGAACGTTGCTGTCTAACCCACCAACCCTGACCCCGGTGTTCAAGAAAAGGAATTCCAAAGAGAGGATTGCTGTTGGCTTCCTTATAAAAGTCTATCCAAAGCTCCTGCTGTTTTTGGTCTTGTATGTGGTCAGATTACATAGCTCATTCACACACAGGACTAAACTGTCAGTATTTGAAAGCACAAAGTTTCATGGAAAGAGAGTTGCTGTTTTCTAGGTGATTAAAAGCTTGTCCTGTAGTATTCTGGTTGCCACTCATAAACAAGTACTAGCACAGGAGGCTGAATCTTAGTAAACTTCAAGCTTCGGGCTGGGGAGGTAGCTCAGTGGTCTAAGCACCTGCCTTGCAAGTGCAAGGGTCCAGGTTCAGTTCGCACTAAGGAATGCTATGCCTGATGTGCTGTGCCAGCCACAAAAATTGGGCATGGTGGTGCATGTCTACAATCCCAGCATGGGGGAGGCTGAGACAGGAGGTGCAAAATGAGTCTGAGCTGCATAACAAGATGTGGTATATCAAATAAATACAAGATTTTTTTTTAAATCTCTCAAGCCTCTGTCCTCCTCATACCCACATCAATGTGAACACACCAATGAGAAGGATAAGAATCGCAGTGCTCCATCCTAGGATGGGAAGTGTAAGCAATGTAAGTCCTGGTGCACAAGGGAACTGCATCCTCCCTCCACACAGCCTGAGGCAGACACCAACCCCTGCGCCAAGAAGTGCCTAGGTCCTGTGTGCATGTGATTCCTGATCTCCCCAGGAGACCCCAGCATGCGCCGCTGCCTTTGCATTACTCCTCTCTCCCTCCCAGTCGCCCCCTCCCTTGGCCTCCCTTTCTCCCCTGGGCAGGGAGGGCCTTCTTCCTCTCCCTCTGGCCAAATAGCCAGTGCCATCACTCCATTAAAGGGTGGCTAGAGAATGTCAGCAGAATCCAAGCAGGGTGCATGTTTTGCTTCCTCAGGTGTTTAGATAAAAGGAAATCACCTTCTCTCCATGCCATGCAGCACAGAGTCTCCACGCTGTGACTCAATCACGGGCCCTGGTGTGTGTCCCCTCCACCCGGGACTCCTCAGCCTTCAGGACTCCCTTCCTACAGTCCCACCACAGCTTAACCACACAGCCTCAGAGCAAGCTCAGCCCTCCTCACCCTGCAGGGAATGCTGGGCATCAGCAGCCCTGCTCAGCCCCAGCGGCCCCCAAATGCTCTCCTGACTCGATCTCCCAAGAAGCCCACTCAACACATCGTAGTGTCCTTCTGCATTGGGCGCTACCCTTCTGTGTTAGGCTATGGGGACTCTGGCTATGGTCCACTGCGCTCACCCAGCCCCTGGCCACGGTTTACCTCTCACTGTTTCTGCTGAGAAAGTCTCCAGTCAATCCCAGTGACCAGTGGCCTCCAGGGGCCCAATGACTTGCATTTCTTAGGAAAAGCACTCAGCAAGGGGGTGTTCTTCCTGAACAAGCTCCCTGGCAGGTGAAAACCAACTGAAAATATAATTCCATCATCTAATATTGTGATCATTATGGTTCTTTGTTCTCATTTCACCTGAAAAGCAAATTACACAGGTTATTTTATCAGATGGAATTTTAAATGAGCTGAATATTAATACATAATGCAAAGTGACAGGAACTGTTACTGCCAGGAAAATCACACAGCTGTTTCTTCTTTGCCTGCAGGAATCTGTGGGTCTGTGATGACAAAAAGAAAACTTTTCTCGTCTTCATGGGGGTCATCTTTTCTCTCATTCAGTATGTGCAGCCCTCAGTTACAAGCTGAACTGTGGGCCATCAGGCACAGACAGGTAAGACTGAACATGGATGTTGAAAAAAACACAACAAAATACATTTAGTTTGTAATTCTCCAGTGTCTAGAAAGGATCCATACTGAGAAAACAGGTACATGAATGGATGCTGCCATTAACCCTGCAGCCTACATACATATTTTTTTTTGTGTGTGTGTATTTTAGGGAAGGTTCTATAGGGTGTTCAGGGTCTCACTACTAGATAAGATTCCTAGTGATCCACCTGTTTACAACTTCCCACGCGCTGGGATTACAGGCTCGTGCCACCATGCCCAGTCACAATTGCCATCTCAGTGCACCCCAGGGGCAGGGCCAGAACAGCAGGAGTGGTAATCAAACCCTGGCCCCTGTACCTGCTTGCAGGCACTTCAATCTGCTGAGCTCTTTGGCCAGTCCTTGCATAAATAATCCTAAAATGATTGTCACATATATGGCTAATCCATAAATAATGAGGACACATCCCAGGTCTCCAGTAATTAAACAAATTAAAAATGGTACATAATACTTTAGCTATACAGTCAGTAGAGGTTTTCTAAACTAAAATATAAACTACCCTGTGTCCTTGACATTGTAACGCATGGAGTACCTCTGGCCTGAGTCAAGGCCAGCCTACATATCCATCTGCAGAGAACTTGGAAGCTACTTTGCAGATCCTTAATGTTCTGTATGTGTGGTGGCTCAGGATTCATTTTAATAAATCACCCTAGGGAAACAACAAGAGATACAGACAGAGCTATGTAAACGGGTAGTCACTGAAGCTTTGTTAATACAAGAAGCATTTGAATATCTGATAGAAGTTTTAGCCAAATAATGCATGCTTCAGTGGAGTGGAGAGATGCCATTCATTCTGGAAATTTTTCCAAAAAGTGTTTTAGTGACATGAGAAAACATGCCAATAAAAGGCCCCGGTAGACTGGGCTGTGCATTGCTTTTCTTCTGTTTCCTACCTGCTTCGTTATCATTCAGCTGTAACCTCTCAGGGATGGGATGCAGCACCCAGCCCTCTGAACCTAGGGTCAGCTGCATGATTAATGTGTCCCATGGCAAATACAGAGAGCAGCAAGCTAAGATGTATCAGTCTGTCCCGCAAGCAGCCCGGTGGATGGCTCTTTGTCCCTCTGAGCTCTGGCCATCACCCTGAGAGCTGCACCTGAGTTGCATGGTATCAGAGGAAAAGGGTGAGAAGCAGGCAGCACAGAGGAGCTCCAGAGAGCCACCCTGGGCCTGCGTCACCACCTGTCCCGCAGGCCAAACATGATGCGAGGAACAGTCAGTGGACACTGCTTTAAGCCCCTGGAGTTAAGGGGGATCCCTTGCACATCATCCATCTGAACAACTTTCCACGTTTACAAAGCAACAGTAGAAAAAGCTTCAAAATTCTCAACTCAAAGAAATGGTGAATTTCTGAATCAATAGTTATGCTGTTACTGTAAATCAGTCATCATTCGTGGTATGTATGTACCGAAAGATAACATGGCGCCCACAGATATGGATAATTACTAGGTGTTCATTAAAATAACATTTAAAGATTTGCTTTAAAAAACAAACAGACTGAAAACAACAATCATAGTCAATATGATCTAGTCTTTGGGGAAAATAGACACCTTTGTTTGCAGAGAACAAAGTAGAAAAAATTCATGAAAATTAAGTGATAAGGAGTGTGAAGAAAGATGGATTTCCTTGGATTCCTTACAATTTCCTGTGTTTAATAAAGCCAGCTGCAGACAAAAACACTAGCGTTATTTTCCTGACAAGTTCATTTGTGAAATCTGCTTGGAAGAGGCAGGAAGTAGGCACTGTCTCCTAACAATGGGGTAGCAGGGGTCGCTATAGAAGAACTCAGATGTGGAGCTAAAGCCAGAGGGAGAATGAGCCCTTTCTGTGTGCTCTGCCTCCCCAGAAGACCTGGGAAAAGGACTGAGTGGAGAAAACAAGTCCTGTGCTGAAAAGCTGTGGATAGAAGGTCTAACCCAGCACACTGCAGCACGAGGTTCCATGACCATGCCCGCCAGAATCACCCAAAAAACTTTTTAAAAATTCAGAATCCTGTTCCATCCTAGTCCTAATGAATTAACTACATCCTCAAGTGCCTCTGGGCCCCTTGAAGGAAAGGGGCCCCAAGCCCTGGTCTGTGGCTTATTAGAATCTGGGTCTCACAGCAGGAGGCAGTGGGAGGTGAAGCAGCAAACTTCACCTCTGTTCACAGCTGCTCGCATGGCCACCATTACTGTCCACATCACTGCCTGAGCTCGGTTTCCTGGCGAGTGAGCAGCTGCATCAGATACCCCTGGGAGCATGACCTGTGAACTACACGTGCAAGACACCTAGGCTGCAGCTTTGTAGGAAACTCTAATGCCTGATGATCCGGGTGGGGCTGAGGTAGTGATGCTAGACTCGTGAAGCAGCTGCCAATGCCGAAGGACAGTGGCAAAGAGGTTGGACTACTCAGAAACCCTAACACACCAGTTGCTGGGGCTGGGCAGATAGCACAGTGGTATAAGTGCCTGTTTGGCAAGTGCAAAGACCTGCGTTCAATTGCCAGTACCAGAAAGAAAAAGCTCAAACATCCTAACACATCAGTTGCTCTAAGACTGTTATCCAAACCCCCTCAGTGAGGGGCAGCTGCCAATCAAGCTTCATCTGGTGAGAGGCTGTACATGAGCAGGAGAGCCCATTACACAGCTGCATCTGGTGGCAGGTTGACTTCAGAATCCAACACTTACTTTAGTCCACGTGTAACCCACTCACTACTTCATTAGTCCCTTCTTTCTGCACTTCTCCCTGCACCATGCACCTCTTTCAGTCAGGTGCTGGTGAGTCAACAGCCTCAACCTAACAACGAAGGTAAAAACTCAAATGCTACTGCAGAGCTTCTTTGTAAACTGTGGACGGCCCAGTGAGGAGCAGCGGAGTCTCCAAGACGGCCAACAAAAAAGCCGTATTAAAAACAAATCACTTATTTTCTGGGCTCATTGCTACAGATGGCTCGCATTCTCCAAGCCTGCTTTGTGTGCCTAGCAAGTGACACTCTGACGAAAAAGTGGAGCCTTCCATGTGCTCTGTCTCATGGAGGCCAAGCAAGCTGCATCGTGAGGCAAGAACATGGAGAATTTCAAAAGGAAAATTTATGAACATCAAGAACAGAAATGATTATTGAAGGTCCCTACTTCATCAGATTCAAATGTGTCTGCACTGAATGCATCATTCTTAGTGGCTGATGGCCCTGCCAAAACTAAAAAGCCCTTTACCATTAGTGAAGAGTTAAACCTACCTGCCGCTATAGTTATTTGTCATGAACTTTTAGGAGAAGCTGAAGTTTAAAAGTGGCACCTATTCCTCTTTTGGCTAGCTCCATCACTAGATGAATTGTTCTATTTATTTATTTATTTGGTACAGGGTCTCACTATGCAGCTTGGACTCATAGTGATCCAAGTCTCGGCACTGGGATTATAGGTGCACACCATCACACCCAGTTTTAGTGGCCAAGCAGGTGCGCCCGGGGTTCTAGGGCCAGCATGTCATGCTGTACCAGTGATCAGGCCGAGGTCTTTGCACTTGCCATCTAGGTGCTTATATCACTGAGCTATCTCCGCAGCCCTATCACTACATGTATTGATGGAATAGCAGTGAATCTTGAGGCATGATTGTTAGGGAGGATTCATGAGTCATCGTGGCATGAAACCTGGGCTGTTGGGTCTACTGACATTGCCAGTACTGCAAGACTGCTCGCTTCCATGTAATAGACATATCAGGAGCGTGTGCATGAGGAAATGTTAGGTACGCTGTGTGGGCAACCAACACTAAGTCTGTGGAACTGTTTGAGACTTTGATCCTTTTGTATTGTCCAATGCATAGAGAGAACAGGTGTCCTGACGGGGTGGCTCTCAGGTTTTACTACTCAGGTCAAAGAGGTCCCTTCTGAATGCGAGTCTGTAGACTATGTCATGCATAGAGAGATGCTGGCTAGCAGATGAGATCCGAATTTAGCCGCTTTTTCCAGGATGTGATTAAAATTACCAACCTCAACAATGTGCATGCCCTTACTGCCCGCTTACTCGCACTCCCTCGTGTGGAGACGAGCACAGAGCATGCACATCTCCTGGACACAGAAATGAGGCGCATCCTGAGTATGGCTCACTGCCCAGGTTTTGAGGTGGTTGCTGCTCCAGAGATTTCTTTTTAGAAAACTGCTACCTGTTGACACCACATTTCAATGACGCAGAGTGAGTCACCAAAGTGGCTTTGGTGTATTCAGCCCATGCAAGGAGATTAGACTGTCACTACCGGGGAAAACGACAACTGTGTTCAAGTCTGCAGAAAACGCACCTACATTCAAGTCCAGGCTGGCACGACCAGAGTGGCCAGTGAGCAGGAGGACTTTCAACAGGTGGCTAACAGAGCAGAGATCTGGAGAGAGAGTCAAGGCCTTGGTGTGCCCACTCACTTATCCTACCTTTAAAGACACACTTAGACATTAGTTTCCTAGTACAAAACTTCCAATTCCAAGTTAGAAAGGAATAGATTCACAACCAGTTTGTGAATGAACCAAGTGAGCCAAAACCGTCAATTGTAGAAGAGGAGCAACTGCTCGAGACCGCCAATGGTGGTGGTCTTGCAGCTTTAGCTGACATAACTGCACAAGGTGAACTGCTACAAAGGATCACATAGCCTGCGGCACTTCACCAGTGATGTTTATGTCTCATAGTTCAGAGGCTGGGGACTCAGGGCAGGACACCAGCATGGCTGGGCTCTAGTGAGGTCTTTCTGGTTGGCCGACAGCAGCCCTCTTTTTCCTGACATGTGGGAGGAGAGACCAGCTCTTTCCTGTCTCCTTTTCCAAGACAACAGATCCCCTGGATTGTCACACTCTCTGCCCTGATCCTTCCCAAATCCCTGCCTCTGCACACCATCACTTAAGGGAGACTGATTCCAACCTAGCCTCTAGAAGTCTACACGATTCCAGGCCAAAGCATCAGAGCTGAAGTAGGGTGATGAGAGCAGAACTGACCCCTTGCAGAGAGGACAGCCACAAGATGGCACTTGGTGGGTGGATCCATGAAACCACTGAGAGACAAAGCTGGGCTCTGGGCCTGAAGCCCGCACAGATCCTGCAGCCCACATCACCCCATTGGACTCACAGTGTCTCAGCACGTGGGATGGTGGCCCAGCTTGCCCTGAACACCAGGCAGACACCACTGTCCATCCTTTTCAGGGTGGCTTGGGTGCAGAGAGGGTGGGATTTTGGAGTATGGGCATTTTCTCTCCGTGTAGGCATAGGCCTCAGTCCTGAACCCTTAAACTCCCCCAGCCCAGCAAGTGCCCTGAGGTTTGACATCAGCCACAGCCGCCTAGGAGGGTACCGACCTCCACAAGAGTGGTAAATATCAAGGCAGAAGAAGGAAGAAGAAATTTCACCATGACTTTTCCCCGCTTTCCAAAAGGGAGCCCACCACACTGGCTAAAACCATTGCAAAAAGCAGAGGCGGGAGGGGGCAGCATCAGTGGGACAGAGGCCATGGGAGCTGCAGCCCTGGGAGCTGCAATCACAGCCTAATTACTCTGCTCCTTAATTTATTTCTGTTTCATGTTATGCTCTTTTCATTTTATCAGGGCATTTCAAAATGCAAGAATCTCTTGTTGTCAGCTAATGTGTTAGCTTGCTGGGTTTTTTTAAAAGCTTTATAGCAAGGTAAAATTGACAAATAAAAATTGTATATACTCAACTGTTCAAGAACTACAATGTTATGTTTAGAAATATGTACTCATTGACAATTGATGACTCTGATTAGGATACTTAATATATTCATCACTGCATTCAGTTATGGCCCCTTCTCTTTCCTCCTCCCTCCCTCTGTCCCCTCTCTGTCTTTCTCTCTCCCCTTCTCTCCCTCTCTCTCCCTCTCTCTCTGTCTGTCTCTCTCTCATTCTCTCACTTGCTCTTTCTCTTTGTCTCTCTCTCTCTCTCTGGTGTGTGTGTGTGTGTGTGTGTGTGTGTGTGTGTGTGTGGTGAAACTCTTTAAGATCTGCTCTCATAGCAAATTTCAGTCACTTTGCTGTATGCTAGGTCCCTAGACATTACACATCTAGAGCCACAATTTTTAACTTTTCGATGGGTTTCTCCCCTCTCCTGCCTTCCCAAACCATGGCAGCAATCCATCCTTCTACAATCTGTTTCCACGAGTTCAGCCTGCTAAGATTTTATACAGAATCGAGGTTGCTGCAGCATTTGTCTTTCTGAGTTATGTCCACGAACATCCTTTGGGTTCACCCACAGTATCTCCAATGGCTAAATTTCTTTCACTTTTGGCATATGAATAACTTAGTACAGCCATTATGGACAACAGTAGGGAAGTTACTTAAGACTTTAAAAGTAGAGGCACCACTTGATCTAGGATCCCCATGTACATGAAATTCCCGTCAGCATGATGGCTCCAGTTCCCAGGTTTGATCCAACACCATTCAGAATGACCAAGGTGTGAAATCAACAGAGATGTCTATTGGTGGATGAAGAATACAGAGCGCAGACACACACACACACAGAGCTGGGCAGACGCAGGTGGGCAACTGTCCCTGCTGAGGCAGGCGACACCTCTCCAGTGGCAGCTGCAGTGTTCAGCCCTGAGTGGGCTGCAGGAGGAGCCTTGGTTTGCTGGAGCCGAGGGACACCCCGAATCCATGGAACCAGAGCTCGGGGTGCCGCATCCCCCTAGCTGGGGAAGAGCCCGGCCGGAGTGCGGGGCGCCTGCGGGGGAGGGGAGAAGGGCGTGACACCCGCGGCCGCAACCTGGTTTCCCAGCGCCATCTCGTGGGCACACCTGGGACTGCCACCCTGACGCCCGCCCTTGGGAAGGAGAGGTGAAAGGCGCCATTTGGAAAACGGTTTTCTTGGCCGTGCCACAAGTCACCCAAACCCGGTGGATCGGAGCTTGTCCTGGCCGCGTGCCTCAGGCGGGCTGACACAACTCGCGGGCTCCGGGATCAGGTTCTAAGCATACTGTGGCCGCTCCTCCGCAGAATGGAGGAACTCCAGGTTCACCATGGCTTGGGAGTCTCTTTTCTAATCATTCTGGGGCACTAGGAAAACAAAGTTGCTGGCATTCATTGTATTCATTGTGATTACAAAAGTACATCTGTCTTCTGCTTTGGTCCTCCAGGTGGGCGGCGGAGGGTGCTCTGGTACGAATCACAGGAAAGGGATCCATGGATCTGCTAACTCATCCGGCTTGAGAAACTGGTGAGCAGGATTAAAATTGCAGGACCTGGCCTCTGCTTACCGCATCTCCATCACGGTCCCCAGCTGGGGAGCAGGGCGCTACCTCTAGGACATACATGGGTGGTTGCAGAAAACCCTTTACGGGCCGGGGTTCTGGACTGGCGCTTCCAAGCAGTCTCAGAGGTGAGGAAGAGCAGGTGGAAGCAGAGAGCAGCCTGAGGTGCTCCACACTCGGGAGCATTTGCATATGTATGGCTCCAGGTCGTGATAAATAACCCAGTACACCTGTCACCAGGAAAGGTGATTGCTGACAGGAAATGATTGCCTCCGAATGCAGAATCCAGATTATTTTATCACCTATAAAGGGAGGTAAACCAGGAGCATAAAATTCTCCCCATAATTGTTCTCAATTTTGCCATTCAGGGCTCATCGCTCAGCAAAACAGAACAATTCCAGGAGAAGCCGTTGATGGATGTGCGGCGTGGAGTCTGTTTTGGGAGCTTGGGCATGAATATTAATGAGACTGACAGAGCCTTCGAAATGTGTCAAGCCAGGCCCCTGCCGTAGAGGAGCCCAGGGTCTACACCTGCCTCCCCTGGCTGGCAACTGCCCTCGTCCCTGAACCGGCTCAGCTGCGTGCATTTTCCCTGTGTACCTCAGCCAAAGTTTTTCCTATTTGCCAGTCAAGGGAAGCAAGCGCTTTAGTGGATGTCCCCCTTTTTCCCTCCTACCTAGGTGGGTGGAGCCTGTGCTCTGGGGCAGGTCTGCACGTGCAGCAGGACAGGGGAGGCCTGCATCCTGCTAGGGAAGCACCTTAGTGGCGCTAGGCTCACTACAATTGCTCAGTGGTGCGACAGGCTTAGCCCAACTGTGAGCTAGGCTGGTGCATCAGGAGCCGCAGAAGAGCATGGCCCACAGGATGCACCTGCATGCTGAAGGAATTGCAAAGCATACAGCATTCATGTCTGTGCTGGTGGTATGGATGTGCCTGGCCTGTGGCAGTTAGGGTGGAGCTTGGACTTGATTGGCTTGGGGGTGTCCAGGGAGGGTCCACAAAGCACCCTGGGAGGTGTGTCTTGAGGGTCATGGAGGTGGGACCTTGGGTCCATGTTGAGTCTGTCACCCTTTCTCCTCCATTTGTCCCCCATTGTGCAAGAGCAAGGCAGCTCTGCCCACCATTCCCTCCCACCATGCCCTCCCACCAGGCAGGGGTTTCTGCCTTGGATGTAGCTGACCACAGACTGAACCCCCAAACCTTAAGCATCTCTTCCTTTCTGTTGTGGGTGTCTGGACTGCATCCAGTGATGGTGCAGCCAGTGCCTGGACCAGATGCCCACCGCTTCCAACTTAGATGAGGAGCGGTTTAACCTGGGATGCTACTTCGGTCCATGTTCAGCTCCATCAAGGACAGAAACGCAGCAGAAGGATGCAGATAGCGAAGCTCATGCTGGCAGCACAGGAAAGGGGACTGCCCCAGAGAGCAAGGGCCAGGGCCCAAAGGCAACTCCAAGGTCATGCCTGCGACTCACCCAGGTGTACAGAGGTGTGATTTACTGATCCGCCAGGGAGCCCCCAAGCGAGCAAAGTGACACTGAACCAGAACCGAGCAAACGCAGCTACTGATGCTATGTGATGGGGTCTGGGGATGCAGGACAGATGGGGAGCAAGAGGGTCCATGGTGAACAGAACGGTGTGAGCTGCTGACTCAACAGCCCTAGTATCTAGACAATGTTTCCTTATTAAAACCACCTGGCAATGAGCCACATAAGCTACTGTCACTACCCATGGCATGGCCCCTGTACTCTGATGTCATGCAGCCACTGTTGGGCTACATGAAAAGGGATCTCCTTCAGGGATTCCGTGCTTGGGAAAGCTGGTTTAGGATGAGTCACACACACACCATTGTCTACCACTTTGGGGAGCTGGCCTTCGCTTAGGGGTGCGTCCGGCCACAGCTCTGAGTGGCACACGCTTTCACCTTGGCACTCAGCATGCAAATTCCTCATCCGTATGGTAAGTAAATGTTTTATTTCATGAAAACTTGGGGAAATGTGTTCCACAGTAGCTCAGGCTTTTCGCATTCCTTCCTGCCATTTAGGAGAAATCCTCACGCCCGGCACGCTCACCAGCCAGCAGGTGCTGAGGCCATGAGGCCCACCACAGCCTTTCTGGCGGGTGCAGCCACATGTCAGCATGGCCCTGGACTGCACTTCCTTGGGGAGTGTTGGTTGTGAGCGATCACATGGCCGTCATGCACAGCTCTCCTGGTGAAGCTGCTCACACTTTCTCCTAGATCTGAACTGGTTTTTGTTGTTTTGTTTTTTTCACTGAGGATTTCTAGTTCTTTATTGTAGATGTGAAGCTTCAGTCATGGAAGTGATTCATAAATACTTCCTGCTGTTTCCTTGAGTTTTGTTTTTCTTTCTGCAAAGTCATATGCAAAATCCTTTTTAATGTTGACAGAGTCCAAGTCATGCATCTGTTCTCAGAGCTAAGCACTCTTTGCATAGCTCCTGACAATGGTTTTCTAGGCTATTCTAAAAGATTTACAATAGATTTTACATTCTGCCAACTGGTAGTCTCTCCCCAGCCAAGTGGTCGCTGTTGCTGATAGGAACAGCGTCTACCTTGTCTAAGAATGAGATGATCCCAGTGTCTTGGGCTAAAGCATTCAGATTTATTCATTAGCCAGATACTACCTGTGCCAGGTATGGCACTGGGTGATGGAGAGACAGATGTGACCCAACACTCAAGACCCCCATCTCATCCTGCTGTGTGGGGAAGAAGGCAAATGACAAAGCACATATCTCCAATGACACCAGGCCCATTAGGACACACAGAAGAGTACCCAGATGGACAGACAGCAAAGTGTGGGGAGTGATCTGGGGTCCGTGCCTCAGCCTGGCCAGGAAGGATCTCTCTCTTATGGCATAGTTGAACCAAATGAAGGAGGGAGCCAGGTAGCTCAACATTTAGGAAAAATATGTTCTAATCAAAGAGAAGGGAAGGGCACATGGATTGCTGGTAGGCTTCCTGGCTCCAGGCTCCAACTTCCGCTACGGTGATGGAAGCTGTCCAGATGCCAAACACACACAACAGAGCAAGGAAAGATTGAGCCCACTTTGGCCTATAAAATTCCTTGCTCACACTCAGAAAGGGCGGTGCTGAGACATGAGAAGCCAGATGCCTGCAATGCAGGTCACCACACTGCTGCTGGCTGCACATAGGGGTTGGGGCTGAGAAGCTGTTCTCAGCTAGGTGCTGAAGCCTCTCTGACTCCTCCCCTCCCAGAAGGTGGCAGGGCTCTGCCCCGTGGGGCCCCCAGGGGGTGTGGAACCAGGGGAGGAGGTGCCCACAGCAGAGCTCCTCCAGCACCTACCATCCTCTTGCTGCACAAGGACCACGCATTGCTGTGCAAAGCTCGGATTGGCTACAGCCATCTGCTTTCTGAAGTGGCCAGCTGGGCCCAGCAATACATTTGCCCCTCTGCAGGCAGCTCTCAGGGCTTGTTACTCCCCTGACAGTGGCCCCTGCACGGGTCCTGCATATGATCAAGAGAGGAGCTTCAACTCAGCTCAGGAGAAGGAGCCAAGAGACCTCCAGATGGGAAGCCCAGCACAGGCGGTTCATGGGCCCTGGCAGCCACCCCAGTTTTTGGCTCAGTTCTCAACAAGGCTCTTTGGGTCCATCCAGCTGCATTTTAAGGTTTGCCAATTCCAGGGCCACCTGGGGACTCAGGGTGACACCGATTGACAAGGGGCTGGTCCTGGGCATTGAGAGCTGCTGTTCTCACAGCATGCTGAGACATCTCAGTGGGGCCCTCCCCAGAGCACGGTGCTCGGACCTGAGGCGCACACAGATGGAGACACACAGGAGGGGGCTCCCGGGAATCCATCCCAGTACCCACACATGAGGCGGGACTCGCACAGTAGACTCTGAATAGCTTCCAGGGAGTCATTACGGAAAGCAGGTAAGCGGCACATCATCTCAGTATATTTTCCTTGGCTAAACAATGTGTATCAAATGTTCGAGAAATAATGGATTATGCAATGCTTGGTGTTTCTTTGAGAAATAAAAGCACTCAAAGAAAACGTCTCCACGCGCACCCGAAGCAGCTTCTCACCATGGCGAGAGGCACGATGCCCACGAAGGTCGTCTGACTGACAAAGATCTCGGAGACCGCCAGCTCGCTCATGGCATCCTCGGCCGGGTACTTCACCTGCCAGGTGATCTGCTGGGCCCCAGCCAGGTCACTGCTGTTGTTGATTCCGAAGTCCACTTGTAAGATCTCATAGAAAGAGCCGCTGGGTCTGGAAAAGACACGAGAAGGTTCACCTGAAGGCACGTAACTCAGCGGAATGTCAAAAACACAACCAACTGCCACGCTGAATGATGGCCAGCTACAGCCCAGCTGGTGCAGTGTGGAAAGGGCCACATTCACAGCTGCCCTCTGCGCCCGCACGGTCCTCTGCTCCATGGAAGGAGCCTGCTCTGCCCCACGTAAGGATCCAGGCCCCTCAGGCAGTGCCTCGGATCCAGGCCCATCACACATGGTGACCCCTCCCTGCCTGCACAGCCCACACCACACACAAGAGGGGGGACGCTCCCAACTAGCCCAGCCCTACCCCAGTCACATCCTGGACTCCAGCAGTCTCTGCTTCTTCTCACTTGGGTGCTTATGGCCTCCATCTCGATGAGCTTCAGAACTGGTGGAGACTGTGGTGACGTTGTATGCTTGAGCGGGCAGTGTGAGTCTGGTAATGAGGGAGAAACTCTGAGATGCACTGTCTGAACTGTGAGTGGCTCAGGTGATCACACTTGATGTTTTCTCCCATGATCCCTAAGTTGGATAAGCTGCATGTAAGAAAATGCAATGATTCTATTAACTCATTGTAAGTATATTTGGGGGAGAGGGCAAGGCAGATGGGCTGGGCACATATAAGTGGAAAGAAGTGTTATTTTGAATATTTTTAAATTCTGAAAGGGTTTTAAAATCACAGGCTCATCTGTTATGCTCAAGAGGAAGTTACTGAGATGAGAACTGAAAATCAGAGCCATGCAGCCTGAGACTATGAGGATTCCTCCCCTGTCCTATCCTGCATCTTCCTCCCAGCTTCTGTTCCACCTGCAAGGAAAGAGGGGACAGAAGTGAAAAGAACTCACAGTCACCCAAGGCTGAGTCACACAGCTAAGTTCTCAGAGGCCCCTCTTTTCCATTTGGGGTCCTGGTGAGCATCAGAGTCTGGTACCCAAATTTCAGTCCTTGTGGGCATTGTTTCAAAAGGGAACCCTCTGTGCATTGCGTGCTCTATGGATTTCTCCTACAATGGACAGTTCCCTCACACAGGCGCATTCTGAGAGAACACGCACGTGCACCCCACACGTTCCCTCTACTTTCCATCTGGGCCACATGGTTCCAGAACAGCTCCACCCACGGCAGTGACACAACTAGATTTCACTGACCTGATAGATAAGAACCTGTGTCACAGACCCAGCCACTCTAAACTCTATACAGAATTCCCCAAGGTTAATTGTTTTCTCCCTTAGAGTCTAAGAAGCTTTCAGATCCTGCTCCATCAAATATCATGGCCACCAGCAAGAACAGTCTATTTACTAGAATTTAAATATATTAAAATAACCAGGTGGTACATTTGTCAAAATAGCTGGATGTCATGGCTGAGCTGCACATCAGTATGTGGGAGCTAGGAATCTTCACATATTCACTTGTGTAAGTTGTCTTACGTGCTCAGCAAAGCTTGCTGTCCTCATGAACGGGACCCCTGTGTACCTGGAAGTGCTTACCAAAAAATGTGAGATTAAGGGCTGGATTTTGGATGCCAAAGGGGTATCAGGACTGCAGAGGTTCAGTCTCGGCCTCAGATGCCTGCATTCCCATCCCCTCCTCTCTGCTTGGGCTCTGCTGCCCAAGTCCACCTGCTCAACTCCTCTTACCTGGGGTGATGCACCATGCCAGATAGAAAACCTTGCCAGGGTAAGGCTGAGAATGAAAATCTAGTGAGAAGTGATGGAAGATGGGTCTACCAGGATGGGCGCCACTCTGTGACCTGTTAGGAATGGGGCTTCTCAACGGGAGCTGCGCAGTAGGCTGGCAACTGAGCTTCCATCTGAATTCGCAGACATTCCCATTGCTCCACTACCACCTGAGACCCCCTCCCCTAGATTCTTGTAGGACCGAGAGCCCTACCCTGACCTGCGCATTCCAGGGACCCTGGCAGTGGTTCCTTTGCATCATCTCACAGCTGCCCCCACTGCCACACAAACTCATGGGAGGAAGGTTCCTTCCAGGAAGTCCATCCCTGGATTCCAAAGTGCTAGAGACCACTGTCCTCAGCCTCCAGCCCTTCACCTCCTCCTTGGCTCTTCAGCCTTGTGCTGGCTTGGCCTCAAGAACTGACCAACTCCAGCAATGAGCAGAACAGCAGCTATCGCAAGTGCCAGTTCTGTGTGTAATGCATTGCTGCTGCTGTCCTTTTGGCTTTTTTCAAAATCAAGAGTAAGGGATGAGTAAGCTTGTAGCTGTGAGGCATTGGCTAGCAACTGAATCTCTAGTGAAGTGGGCTCATAGCTACGAAGCTTACTCATCCCTTATTATCCATTGAGAGGTTTTCCTACTCACTCAACTAATAATTAGTCCTACTTTGCAATTTTGATCATTGTTTGAGCCATGGAATACTCATTAGGCATTTCTCTTGGGTGGCAGGCGTGTGCGTGTGTGTGTGCCTGTGTGCATGTACATGCACACCCATCTGTGTATGTCTCTCTCTGTGCGAACACGTACAGTGAAGTAGTTTTCTGCATGTGCTAGGAGGGGTCAGGTATCACCCTGACGTGGCTGCCCCTCCCTTCACCCTAGAGCACAAAGGCTTTCCCCCAAAGACATGTTACCCACTTGTGCAGAAGACAGTACTCATCTCTGGGCCTATGTCACCCCAAATTCCCACCACCACACCACACCACACCCCAAAGTTCCCTCCCGGTCAGACCTCCTACACATGATCACACTTCAGATCCCTTACTTTGTGGCAGGGCCAGTGACACTTTGCAGTGAAAGGCCGAGGCTGAGGCTGTCCCTGACTAGTCTTGAAAGCCTTGGATTTAGGCGCAGCCCCCACCATCCCCTAATGATTAAGAGGGGCTGCTTGGTCACAGTTGTTGCTACAGGCCCTGTGCTTTGTGCCGGCCACCTGCTTGCTCCCTGGGATTTGGGCTCGTGTGCAGAAGTGCCTGACAGCAGGTACTGAGGCCCTACCCTGTGGTGACAGTACATCACATGTGTCCTCGCGAGACATAGAGGAAATGGCACAGGTCGTGTCTCCTCCAGAGTCTGTACCTGGTTCCCTCCCAACATCCATTTCTAAGTGCATTTCTTTTTTGCTGCATTTTCTCTGTGTGCTTTCCTGTGGTGTCAGTCAGGAGAGTAACTGTGTCCTGAGTCCCCAAGCCCCTTATGGGCACCCTGAGCTGAGATTGTGAGCAGAGGACAGTGTGCCATGGAAACGTTGCCTGTAATGCAGTGCAGTGCCTTTCCCCAGGGGCCTAGGGCCTTGGAGGAAATGGGTAGGGGGAAGACAAGCCCTGGGCCATGGAAGACAGCCTGCTATACTCAGGGAGGACAGTTGGAGGGGACATGGCACCTGGGGCATAGAGAACCTCACGACTCTTGAGACGCAGAGGTGGGGGTGCTGCCAGCAAGCGTTGTGTTAGGCTTCCTTGGAAGAAGAGGGTGAGAAGCGGGTGGCCAGCTGGAGTAACCTGGCTCATGCAGGAGTCCACACTCTACTCAGTGCCTTAGCCCCTGCAAGCTGATCCCTGGGTAGTAGAGGAGTGAGCCCAGGTATGCCTGCCTGCTACAGGACATGGCGGGAGTGTGGCCCCTCGCTCAGCGGGCTTGTGTTTCTGAGACTGGGAAGACCACCTCTGGGAAAGGGCTGCCCAAGAGGAGCAGTTAGTTCCTCGTTCTGCCTGTATGTGTGCAAAATGTGAAACCAGGACCAAACCCGACCCAAAAGGGCTGTCGTCCTCCCCTTACGAGTCATTGTCGCTGAGCATCACCTGAATCCCTGAGCCCAGAGCAAGGAGATACTGAATGCTGACAACAGGACAGAATCAACTGACCACTCAGTAGAGATGATCCCTGAATGTAAGCACTGGGGCCAAGGGGTAAGAAGCCCTGGCTCAGGGCAAGGAGTGGGAACCCTGAACTGTTACCCGCTGGGTCCTACAGAGAGACTCAGGGTTCTTTTAGTGAAAAGAAGAGGTTGAATGAGAGCAGTGCTTTTGAAGCATTTTTAATGGCAGAGCTTTTCTTCGATATGAAGTCATATATATATATATATATATATATATATATATATATAATATATATATATATATATATATATATATATGACAAGTGTAGTGGCCTGGAATAATTTGTGTCCTTAACTTCTAGGGAAGCAAATAGTGCACTGCTAGTCACCACCAGAGAAGGAAGGAGAAGGAGGAGAAGATGAAAAAGATGAGGAAGCATATAAATTATTTAAGTATTTGGGGAAAGCATTCCTAATCTCAACCAAGGTGTAGACTTTTGGCCTTGGGACAAAGACCTGCTGTCTACTCTGTAGGAGGCAGCCGCCTGGTGCTCCTGGGGATGTGCGCCTCTCCCCACACTGTGATTCTAGAGTTTGAGATGGCTGTTTAGGCACAATATGGTGCCAAGACTACATTAGCTAGTTCTACCCCAGGGCCTGTTCTACACTGAGAGGGAGGGCAGGGTCTACAGGGTGCACAGAGTCTCACTACATAGACCCAACTCATAGTGATTCTCCTGTTTTCAGCCTCCCACCTACTGCGATCATAGGCGTGTGCCATCACGCCCAGTCTCAATCACCATCTCAGAGTGCCCTACAAGTGGGGCCAGAATGGCATGCTGGGGATCAAATCTCAGCCGCTGCACTTTGCCTAAGCAGGTGCTTTAGTGTGCTCAGCTATCTGGCTGGCCCTTGGGCTGGCATTTTGGATACAAAGTGAACTGGGACATGCTGTGTCTGTCTTCTCCTCAGTGCCTCCCTGGCTGGGATTTCATGGACTTTTTTTACCTATAGGCCACTTTAAGCTCATGAACCAAGCTGAAAACACAGGTCTATGCCCAGCCCCTGTACCCCACCCCACCGTAGTGTAAGACAGCAGCCTTTGGAGCCAGGGGAAGGCAGCCAGTGTCCTGCCTGGCAGGGACCCTTTAGTCCAAGAGTTCGAGAGCATCACCATGCACATCGGCTTCTGTGAAGCAGACTCAGAAAATCATAATCTGAGCAAGCTTTTGTGTGATTTGTTGCAGTACAACTAATGATTCATTAATATATAATTATGCACATTGATGGGTCAAAGTTTGAAATTTTGATACATGTATATAATGCTGAATGATCAACATCGAGTAATTAGAATATTCATCACAGCAAATGTTTAGCACTTTTTGACATTGGTAACATTTCAAATCCTCTCTTCTAGGCACTTGGAAATCTATCTTTAATGTAAACCTATTGACCCTAGTAGCTCAAAAGTCCTCTGCTTCACGGGACCACTAACTTTCCTGTGTTTGATGTCCCAGGCCCCCTTGCTCAGAGGTCCCAAACACCACTGCTTCTTTTTCCTTATTCTTAAGATCACTTGACCAAACTGGCCATGGACAAAGTCGTGTCTGACCTGTTTCCAGTTCCATTTGTAGCAGCTGGCTTAATGCCAGACAATTTTGGAGATTCAATCAGTGTTTGTTTAATTGATTGAATCTGCTCAATTTCCTAGTAGGACACCCTGTAACATTCCAGGATGTAATTTTCACTCGGAGAAACAAGAAAGTAACAGTGCATCAAATCTTGGGCCATGTTCTTACAGTTGACTGGCACATGTAGTTATATAAGAAGCCACCAGGGGCTGGGGAGATGACTCAGTGGAATAAGTGCTTCCCTGGCAAGCACAATGGCCTGAGTTCAATCCCTGGTTCCACCAAAAACAAAGAAGCCACCAGAAGATTGAGAGGGTGTAGAAGTGTTCAGGAGCCATGCTGTCCCCACTGATATGCTAGGAAACCCCACTGTGGTGCCAGTTTCCACTTGCTATGCATCACCTCTCTGTGGAAGTGTCCTAAGCAATGCAAATTTATTCTCCCATTGCCTTTGTGGCCCAGGGGTCCTCAGCCCAGGGTCTCTCAAGGCTCAGGCCAAAATATCGTCTGGGCCATGTTCTGTCTGAGAGCATAAGCAGGGGAGGAGCTCCCTGTGTCTCCCAAGATTACTCTGTGATTCTCCGCAGCTTCTTTTCCAAATCCAGCCACAGATGGAGAGCGAGGTCTGGAGATCCGTAAGCACAAGACCCTGTAGAAGGGCTTTCTTGTTTAGGTCAGGACCAACCTGGATCTTCTGTTGATTAACTGAGAGCCCACTGATGACAGCTTTTAATTATATCGGAAAGGCCTTTCACCGTTGGTTTATAAAATCGTGATGGTGTCTCTTCACTCTATCACACTGCAGGAGGCAGAAGGGAGACTCACATCCTGCCCACCCATGAGGGCACACAGATGTGCTCACTGGCGTCACCTGGCATGCTGTGGCCGCAGTTACTTACCATATTCAAAAGATTTGTTCTCATTAGTAAGAGAAAGACAGGCCCTTAATTAAATGCTGCACTGGGCTCCTCAGAGAGGGACTTAAAAGCATTCAAAGTGGCTAAAATAATTTCCTGTTTTTTAAAAAAATGCATCCAATAAAGCTGAAGAATATTCCTGAATTAAAAAAAAAACTCTAACAAGTTGACATGTATGTCTGATATGCAATCTATAATGTCTAGGTAGGGAAGGAAATATAAAAACATGGCCTATTATGAGCACAACAGCCAGTCAGTGGAGACCACAGGGATATGGGTGACTAGTGTTGTGAGCAGGATTATAGCCACATTACGCAGGATCAAAGAGCGACAAGACATTGTGTACATAACAAAGCCATGGAAGAGATCACTTACGGAAGTCAGGGCCTAAATTTCCTGAGACATAAATTATATATGTGAGACAAAAATACTATCAGATGTCAAGTAAGAGCTACTTACACATTGCATAAGTGTTGGTGAGGATTATGATGATGATCTTGATATACTAACTAGTAATCTACTGAAATATATCAATGGACTATATATAGTAACACAATGCATATTAAATTACTTCCACCAGCTGGTGCGTTTTCTTTGCTGTAACCCCACACTCCTCACTTGGTCAGTTTCGCTGTTGCTATTTTAATCTCAAGTACATTTTCTCAACATAAACACTCAGAGAAATTCCCCATCTGACTCTTTAATCAGAACCTAACAAACCATCACCCTCCCCCTAAGCCACAGGAGAATACCCACATGCCCTCCCTCCCTTCTCTTCTTCATAGTTTGGTATTTTTAAGTAAAATCTACCTTCACAGATTGCTCTGTGTGGCCTTACTTTTGCTTAGCTGACGTTTTCCCAGAGCTGCAAACAATAAATCTTGGTAATGAGCAAAATACTTTGGGCACCTCTTGTTCTCAGCCGCCACATCCAAGGTGATTTCTCAAGTTAACAATTTTCCTTCTTCCCAGTTTAGCTGGCTTTATTGGCATTGCCGTGACAATCCCAGAGACAGCAATGACAATTGCAATAATTATTTTTTTCTTTGCCTGTGTCTTTCTGATGATGCCGAGAATCTTTTACAGGATGGATGGCTCAGAATCATCTAAAACTAATTTCCTAATTGCAATTTTTAGTTGTCTTTTCTGTTTCTTCCTTGAATCACCCTGGATTTAAAAAAAAAAAGTATTATTACACTAAATGACAAGTCAAACTCATTTCTATTTATATTTTCCCGTATGAGAAAGACCTCCTGGTCCAGGTGGTGTATGCAGAGCTGGGAGAGATGCTGCTGATTAGCCCAGTGGAAAGACAGTGCAGGGTGTGAACTCCGCCAGTGGATTCTGGGGTGAAGATTTTGGAGTCTTTGTGGACACAGCTGGGGGATTTGTGCTTGATGTCTGTGACTGGGTGTCAGCGTTTACCTAAATAATGTATTCCAGGAACTCAAAATTTAAAAGCTTTAAAGAAGGAGACACTGACAGGCTTGATCCTCCACTGCCCTCCTTCTTGTTGGCCTTCTAGAATTCGTGCAAGATGTGCGTGTAGAGCCTCTGCCCCATTTATCCACAAGCAGTGCATGTTCTGTGTTCTCCTCTGCATCCCAACCATTGTGTCTCTGAGGAGGAGCACGCTCGCTGCTTCTCTTGCTGACCATGGAGTAACGAATGCTGACCAAATCAGTTGCCCGGTGCTTAGAGTCCAGGCCAGTAAGAACAACTGTCCTGTGCCCCCAGGAGGCTAGTGGCCACACGTGCTCCTGATCAGTAGTCAAGGAGCTCCAGCACAGGACCAGCCAGGATGCATGCTGGAGACATTGAATGCAACACTCACGTTGCACAACGTTATTTTAGCCACAATAAAACTTGCTATTTTGAATCAAGATAATGAGCTGTAATCTATGTAAAATCAAATTCATCAGTCTTGTGGGGTCCCCACTGAAGTGCACACTGGCAAAGGTGCAGAGCCATGTAGTGACCATCAGCAGATGGAATGTTTCTTTCACCCTGAAAGCTCCTCATTTTCCCTTCATGGGCAAACTTTTCTGCACCTCCCTGCCCAACCCCCGCGGACATGCTCCATGATGTTGATATTTTGAGAACTGCATGCAAATGGAAGCATAACGCATGGAGCCCTCGGCAGGCTGGTGCAACCAGGTGACCTTTAGAGGCTCAGTCATGCTCTCTTACCTGTGATGTATTATTTTTTAGGGTTGAGTAGTGGCCATTAAACCGATATGCTGCCACTTGCATATAGGTGTATTAAGCCTCGACCCTTACATTCTCTTCATTTCTAGAGTTTCTAACCTTTTGCTACAATGACTAAAGCCTCAATAATGTATGTGCCCAAGGCTTTGTGGTAATGTCTTATTATGATTTTTTTTGTTAAGTATCTCTGAGTGAGGTGGTTGGGTCTACATTCAGCTATATGAGAAACTGCCAAACTGTTTTCCGAAGTGTCTATGCAAGTTTGCATTCCATCCAGTGCTATGTGAGATCCAGTAGCTCTCATTTGAATTACTAATTTTAGTTATTCTAATGAGTGTGTAGTGAGTGTTATCTCACTGTGGCTCAAGTTCACATTCCTCTACTGACTAACTTCACTGACCCCAATGGCATGTGCTTATGAGTTATTTGTATATATTGTTTGTTACAGTAATTATTCCAATATTTGGGGTATTTTCTAAATGGATTCTCTGTTTTCTTAGTGTAAGACCTTAATTCATCCTTGCTGTGTGAGATAGCATGTGGAGGGCTGGTGACAGGAGTCATAAAAGAATTTGCAAGACGAGAGTCAGGCTGATTGCTCACACCACCAGAGGAAGCAGCAGGGGTGTTCCCAGGGAGAGTGTTGCACCTTCTGGGACAGAAGCAGCACATTTTCAGAGCTCTGAGAGCCTGAGGAAAGGTTGTAGATGAACCATCCAGGCAGGGGAAGGGAATCTCGGAAAGGGTGCGGTGACCGGTGTGTTTCTCGTCCTTCGGGTTGGGAGATATCTGGCCTGCCACAATAGACTCGGTCGCATGTGTCACCAGGATACAGAATGGGCCAGGTATGGCTGATGCAGTGGCCATGCCTGCTCCCAGAAGGCAGGTCAGGGGGTCTGGGGTGTCCTCAGGAAGAGCTCATTGTGAAGCAGAGCATGTTACTGGGGTGTAGATCTGAATAGCGCAGGCAAAGCGAGGCCCAGACATTCTCTCCTTCCTGCATAGCGCCACACACTTTTATCACTGGACTAGTACTTACACGGAGGCCTCGTGTAAGATGTAGGTCTGAAGATGCCTCTCTCCAACTTTGGCTTCCGTGTGTTGGCAGTGATTTATGTGGCCATGTGGTCCTCTAACTTCTCAGTTCTGTTCCATCATCTGGTTTTACACTGCTGCACTAATTCCACATTGTTTTGAATTCTGTGGTTTCACTGAAAGCTTCAAACTCGGATCATGTCATTCTCTAGTTTGCTATATTTTCAAGATTTTATTGTGTTTGGATTCTGTTTCTCAGTAGTTCCAACAGTCAATTCCAGCATCTCTTTCCCATTCTGCTGCTTTCCGATCACCTCTGCTGCACATGTGTGTGTGTGTGTGTGTGTGTGTGTGTGTAAGCGCGCACCCCACACTGAGTGGCTGGGGGGGAGCATGGCCACTCAGCCCTTAGCAGAAGCAGAGTCAGGAGTGCTAAAGCCTCGAGGCAGCTGTAGAGGACTCAGCAGTAGAGGAGTGACGTGGAGACCGCTTCCCCAGAAGATGGCAAATGACAGCGACTGCCAGGAATGGAAGGCAGCCGCCATGGAGCCAGCAGTGCCCACTCTCCTGGAGCTGAGAGGCGCGGCATACATTACCGCTCCAGAAGGCCAGAGTGAGAGTGGGAACAAGATGAAACGGGACAGAAAGGAAGCGTTCACCGAGAGAAAACCACACGCACCTCACTGACTAGGAGAACTCTGCACGACCGCTTTATGTCTACAGCATGGAGAACTCAGGGAGGCCTCCAGGAAGCCCCCGTAGGTTTCCTCGTCACAAATTTATCATAAATCCTGAGGTACAGAATTAGGGTTAAGAGAAGCGCAGAAGTCCTGACATGCTTTTCCCACTTGGTTCAGTGGGAAAAAAATCAGATGTTTTCCTTATAATTTTTGATTTATCTGGTGACTCTTCAACAGCTCTCGAGTGGGCAGACTCACAGGCAAAGCACTATTTGGGCTCTGAAGCCCCGGAGTGTGTAACAGGCCCAGGTGAAGAGCTCCTCTTTGGCGAGCATGCACTCCTCTGAACCTCATTAATTAAAGCCCAATGCATCCGCTGCACCCCGACTTGGACACTGCATTAATTATGACAGCCTCATGACCTTTCCCTCAGGCTGGCCATGCTCTACGGTAATCAGGGCTTAAATTAACCATGGCTAAAAGGGTGTGTACATGTGACCATCATGAATTCTCTGTGCCAATTATTTCTACTCAAGCACTCCTGAAATACATTTCAGAGAAGCAATCTTGTCCACAGTGTACTGATTATGAGATTACGTTCTCCGACTTAAGCACGAATATGCCAGACTCCCACATGAGAAAGTGGTAATCCATTTTTAAAAATAATTAAGGTTCTCTTCTGTTTTTCAAAATGTGCTCAGGCCCAGTGAGAAACTACAAAGAAATGGCCAGGTCAGGAAATGGCCACTTTGTACACTGTGGGGGCTGCCACTTCCTGGGGTTCCTGGGAGAAAAAGATGAGCTCCCATGGGGTCAGGGCCACCTGGATCCTTTGGCCCCATGAACTTACCCAGTGCTCAAAGCACCCGAAAGAGCTGACAGCCTTGTGCTTGAAAACTCGGAGCCATCGGAGCCTTCTAAGGGAATGAAAGGGAATCAGGGAAATGGTGACACCAGGGTCAGTGAGCACCAAGGAGGAACCTCAGAGGACGAAAGCCACTGCTTGACCTGCGATAGGAGTGGCAGGTGACATCTGGGCCGGCCTGACTCTGTACACTAATGAGGGGCTGTGCAGTGGTGTGTGGCTATTCTGAGAGTCTGACCTTTGGCATCATTACCGCAGCCCCTCCAGGCACCACAGCTGGGAAAACCAAATGCATGCTGGGAACAAAGCACGGCCATGCAGGTTCTCAGAAGCTGACAAGATGATATTTCACCTTCAGTTCTGGGCCTGCACAGTCAGTTTCTGCAAAGCCAGCTCCTTTGAAAACTCTGCTTAGTCCTAGGGTCCACTTTGAAATCCATTCTCTGAGAGATCCTGCGAGTCTGAGGACCAAGACTTCTGAACCCAGACTCAAGAACTGTGGTCTAGGAGAGCAAGCTGCTCAGAGGAATCTACTCTTCAGAGCTAAGACTCCACATGAAAAGTACTGCAGCTTAGCAATCAAGCTATAAGGAGAGGTGGAGACAAGACAATAGACAGACAGCCTTTAATGTACAGAATGTCACACATCTCCACCTTGCCAAGTGTCCAAGTTTTAGAGCTACCTGCACTACTGTAAATATGCACTGCTGCAGTTCCTGTGTGGCCAGTCATCTCAGTACTGTGAACAGTGATGACCAGCTTAGATCAAGTTCCTGTCTCTGGGAGAAGACAGCAAGCAAAAGACAGGCAGCAAGCCCAAGGCAGGAGTAAACGAAGAAGTCATTGAGAAGGTGGAGACCAGGAGTGCTTTCTCCTGAATAATCCCAGCTTTCCACCTCTTCAGAGAAGAGGGCTGCCTGAGCTCTGGTGGCGCACCATGATGAGGTCCACTGAGTACAGTCAAGCATTGTGAACCAGAGCGGAGCTGCCCCTCCAGCTGGAGCACACATTCCATTTCCCAGGAAAGGCTCTGCAGCCTCCCCCTCTGGGCCAGACCAGGTGGGCTGTTCCAGGGCTGTCCTGCTCCCTTGGCAGGGCTTTCAGCTGACTGCAATGAACTCCTCATAAGTAAGAAGCAAGCACTGGTTGGTTTGTGCCACTGTAAATGCACTGCGCCGCCCTGACTGCTGGGTGGATACACAAGGTGAAGGTAGAACAGGGAACAGGGCTAAGTAACGTAATGAAGAGAGGGAGCAAGTTTTGAACTTTTGGCAGCAGAGGAAAAGAAGAGTTTCAGACTCCCAAAACCTAACCCTGAGGTAGACCTGGTGGTGATCAGCAGACATGCACTCCCTGAGCCCTACAGGACAGAGGCCAGGGTCCTGGTGTTGGTGGGGGCAGGACCCACCTCCAGCCTCACTTTTTGGCCTGTGATTGGCTGACCTTTCCCTGTGTCTCCTCCTACCAGCTCCCTCTGTGTATGTGTGTGTCTGATTCCCTTTTCCCCACCCCAGGCCCTCTTCCTAAAAGACAAAGTATCACTAAATCCCCAAGGTTGGCCTTGAGCTTGCAATCCTCCTGCCTCAGCCTCCTAAAAAGCAGGGAAGACAGGCTGCTGGCTCTGGTTTCTCCTTCTCACAACGACATAAGCCAGAACAGATTAAGGCTGAATTCTTATTAACTTAATTGTCTCTGCAACTGCCCTAGCTCCACATGTCACTGCCCCCTCAGGCACTGTGGGACAGTATTTCAGCAGTTGATTCTGGGATAAACAACTCAGTCAGTGTGATCCAGTTGCTATCAGCATAAACAATAAGGAAAAGATGTCCTAGCCCCTGACCACTGTGAAAGTAAGGGTGCCGTGCCCCGCTGGGTCAGGGTCAATTTTCTCCTGGCCACGGCTCCTGGGGCAGTGTTGCTGTGGTTGTGGCCAGGTGGGGAACACTGTGCCACAGCTATAAGTCTCCCTATGGGCTTCTGTACTTGGTCAAGCTACATGCAAGGGGAGGTGCACAGAACACCACAGCCTGTCTCAGCTGCCCAAACAGGTGAGTGAAGTCAAGACCCGAAACAGGGCTGAACGCAGAATCTGTTGTTTCCTGTGGTAGTTCATTGCTACTCAGCTATCATGGCCCCAATCTAAGCCTTACTTTCCTTGCTGTAACCCAGGAGGACTAGGAATTGTGAAGGCCTCCCGCCATGGGTCCTGTCCTTTACACCTCTCAGCACCCCTAGGTGGGAGCAATTAATATTCTTTCTTCACATTCACCTTTGAATGGAAACATTAGCAGGTCTTCCAGTAATGGCCATTCTAACTCAAGGACCCTTGGTGGGGAAAAACAGCCAACTCCAGATGCCAAGCAGAGGCTCCTATGCCACTGCGATCATCAATGGCTTTAAGTGAGACTCATGATATTGTTCTCGCTCCTGTGGATTTTCCTTACAACACCTGTTCAGTTGAGTTTCAACAGAACCCCTTGCTACAGCCCTGTAAGAGCCTTTCCGCTTTTCTCCCCAGGCTGCAGCCTCAGAGGCAGGTGTGCTCTTGACATGCGCTAAGCAAGGCTTCATGGGAGTCAGGCTGTCTGCTGGCCTCTACCTGCACCCACGAGGGCTCAAAGCCAATGCTTCCCAACCACTACCAGAAACTCACCGAACCTTGTGCTAAAGCAGCAATTGTGGCTGTCTCCTCCCTTGGTCTACTAGATGAGTGCCGCAAGTCTCCACAGTTCTCCAATCTAGGGTGTTCTCAGACCTCAAGTTAAAACTCAGTGGGAAGGAGATATGGACAAAGTCTACAACAACCTCGGCTTCTTTTGCCGACAAGTCTCACTGACCAGCAATCAAGGATTACAAACTTGTTTCTGGTTCAGAATAACTTCTTCTAACAGCTTCCCAGTCCCTTCCTCCTAAGGAGACAACATTGAAGTCAGCCATGCGCATCTGTCCCATGAGCTCTGAGCACTGTATGCTCCTCCAAAGTAAGATGATTCAGTGAAAGGCAGCAAAGCTAAGAAACCAAGTCCCAGCCTGGTCTTGTGCATTTGGTCTTGCTGAACATGAGGGGACTTATCCCCCAGTTAGCGTCACAACTCTAAATACTAACAAAATGCTGTTTTAGTATTTGGTTTAGCAGCCTTGGCTACAAATTGACAGTGACTTCCCTCTGGGGACAGCTGAGGCATCTGCAGTCTCCTAAGTTTCCTCTACCACAGAAGCATCTAGATTTTGACATTGAACAAGGCCCAGTTGGGCTCTTCAGGTCTTGACTGTCACCCCAAGGAACAAAGGCCTTCTGAGGCCTACAGTCCAATCTGGGGCTCACAGCTAGAATCTGGGGGTGTCAGTCTGGCTTCCCTTGAGACTTTGCTTCTGAGTCTGTGTCATAGCCCAAGCTGGCTGGTTTTGAAACATGAGGACAAGATGTGATGTATCAACTTCACTGCCATATATATAATATTGCAAGCTACTGCAGTATAGCAGTGCATAAATATGTGCAATATATGCATCATATATATATCATATATATATATATATATATATATATATATATATATATATATATATATATATGATATATATATTAAGCCTTAGCAGCCCAATTTCTGGAACACCACATACTGCACTTCTAATGCATGCTGATAACCCCATTCTCAGCATGATTAATGCCTTCAGCCAAAAATGACCCATAAGCTCCCAGACTTATGAGAAAGTGAAGGGAACTGCAGAATGCTCTCTGGGTTAATTAGATGCTTTTAAATTACACCAGCACATTTGCTGGGCATTTTCCTCTCTTGAAGAAATGTTGTTCCACAAAAGCAGAGCCTCTCTTAAACAATAATGCCTAATAGAGAAACACCAAACCTTCTACTCTTAATATTCCCATCTACATTAAATCATGCTTTATTGTTCTCCTAATTATTCTAATTGTTATTGTTCTCCCCATTACGGTAATAGTTCTTCTGTTTGTGCTCCAGCCTTCTGACCAAGACAGTGCTCAGCATGCAGCAGAAATCGGGGTGTTCCCTGTGTGGTATTGGCTTAAAATACACTGGGTCCTCAGCAGCAAAGTCAGGAGGGTTGAGGATGCAGACACGAGACTCGCTGCTGAGAGATCCTTTCCAGGGACCTCTCAGGCCATGCAGACTCCGTGTTTGCTACATGGCCCACCCACTGCCAGGCTGGGCCTGCAGTGTCCACACAGGACAGCCCATGGAACAACCTCTCAACCTACCTGGAGCACCTGGGATGTCCCATAAACTTTAGGAGTTGCCTCAAATTTGTCAACAAACAAAATGAGCCCAGTGTCTACCTTTATGATCTTGGTTGGGTAATTAGAGAGAACAACATCTCAGGGAGAGCAACAGGTAAAAATGCACAGCCACAAGGTAGCAAACACAGCGGGAGCACAAAAAGACACCCAGGAAAGCTACCAAGCATGCTCTCTGCGAAGGGTCTGGAGCTCGGAACTACAGGAGCAGGGGCCACTCGGAGGCAAGAGATCAGGGCTGGGCCAACCTGGATAGCCACTAAGGGGGTGAAAGGTGTCAGAGGTCACAAAAACCCAGAAGACACATGCAGAATGTCAGATCCAGTGTGTGTGTGGCCCCAGAGCCCTGCACACGAACCAACCAGAAAGCAGCACTTTGGTTTCTTCACTTGAAGCTGGTATTGTGTGCAGGACCGGTCAGGAGAGTGCTATTTTCAGTTCTCCACTCACATATGACAGGAAGGCTCTTCAGAAAGCAGAATCTGGCACCATGGCTTTTTGACAAGACAATGATCCACTGGCTTATTTGCAAGAGGGAGGAATGAATGCAGAAGTCTGGGATAGAGAAGGCCCATTTGTCTTTACCCTAGGGGCTGCCATGAGCCTGGTCACAGCCCAGTCTTGTTCTGCATAATGCACTTCCTTTCTGCCTTCCCTAGGGTTCATTGAGCTACCTCTTCTGTGAGTCTTGGCTAACTCCGTGGTCAGAGCACTGAGAACCTGGAGTCCCACAGACCTTTCCTGTGGTAACAGCTACAGGAGAAGAGGAGGGAGGTAGCCCTGGCAGGAGCAGCCCTGGAAAGGCCTGAGAGAAAGCAGGGTGAGTGAACGGGCACAGAGACCCCCTTGAAGGACAGAGGTGTGGACACAGAGAGGACGGGCAGGGCATCATCCCCCATCCCCGCCTGGGGCAGGCAGATGCACTGCAGATCCCATGCAGGGCATGGTTCAGCTGAGGACAGGGAATAGTGCTAGCTGGTAGCCCTACCGCTTGTGGCTGAGTTACACAGAACCATGGGGGACACAGGCATCAGCCCACAACACATGCTCAATGCACAGAATGAGGTCTCCTAGCACAGGAGCCAGGCAGGGTGCGCAGAAGCAGCCCGGCCCCAGAAGACATCGTGACCAGGGTGTTGCTGACTTCTCATCTCTGATGCTGCCTGGCCACCACGCCCACACCTGCTGCTACCCCCTCACCATGCCCACACCTGCTGCTAACCCCCCACCATGCCCACACCTGCTGCTACCCA